>MU710590.1:0-69999 GCA_026770625.1 Nicotiana glauca | reverse complement strand
GGCTAGTGAAAGTGATAGTAAAAATGCTGAGTTGAAGAACCAGGTTCATGAACTTGACACCACAGTCCTAGAGCTCAAATCTGAAAATCTAAAATTGAAATTAGGAACTGGTAAAAAGAAATCTGATCACACACAACTCACTTTAGAAGAAAATGTAGGAAAAATGAAAGATGAATTGTATAAAAGAGATGAGCAGATAAGAGTCCTTAAGGGGGATTTAAACAAGGTTAAGCACGAGCTAGATAGAACCTGTAAATGTAATAGGTCCTCCGATGCACTTTCATGGCTACATGAACACCATAGTAGCAATAAGAGAAGACTTGGCTATGGGACCCCTGCACCTAAGTGGGATCCCAAAAGCAAGTACCTCACACTTACTAAGAACAAAATTTTCACGCACTGTGGTAAAACTGGTCACTGTAAAAGTGAATGTATTGCAAAAGAAAAGGCTAGTCAAAAGAATAAAGAATTTGTTCAAGAGAAATGTAGACTTCCAGGTTGGGTTAAAAAGAATTTAATTCACCCCTTTTCCTATAGAAAGAGACCCAAACTAGTTTGGGTTCCTAAAACTAACCCCTGATTTTCTTTCGCGGGTCCAAGTGAAGGGGTGCAGCCAAATATGGTACATGGATAATGGCTGTTCAAAGCATATGACAGGAAGCAAGAACCAGTTCCTTTCACTTGAGGACCTCAAAGATGGTAATGTCTCCTTTGGAAATGGGAAGAAAGGTGAGATCATTAGGGTTGGAAAGGTAGGTAAGACTGTCTCTCACTCTATTGAGAATGTCTCCCTGATAGATGGCCAAAAGTACAGTCTAATCAGTGTATCACAATTATGTGATAAAGGTAACTTGGTAGCATTCACCACTACCAAATATTTTGTGACTAATCTTACCACTTAAAAGATTGTTTTTGTCACGCCCCAAATTCATGGGACATGACCGGTGCTCGACCGGGTATCCCAGCCGAGCGGACCTGGGTGCCTTTCCTATCCCATGCGTACCCCGTATTTTCATTATCCATTAATCAAAGGAAATAGTCACTTATAATTAAAACACCATTTTGTACAAAACACACATAGTCATTTAATGAGTTTTACAACTTCCATTGCCCAATATACAAAATACATATTTACATAAGTTCACATCCCACATTTACTGGCTATGGAGCCTCTAAAAGTACATCAGGATAATACAGTATTTTCCGGTAATAAGGCTCCGACTATACCTTACAAAACATCAAAATAAACTCAGGAAACAAGAGGCCTAAGCCACACAGGACCCCGAGAGGAATGGGGCTCACCAAAAAGCTGATGGAAGACGAAGAGGGAGCTATGATCGGTGGGCTGGAGCACCTGCTGCGGATCAACCTACAATCATAACACGAATGTAGCGCCCCCGGCAAAAAGTGACGTCAGTAGATTTGAATTGTACTGGTATGTATAACAAACCTTACCCTGAGTAACCTCATTCCATACACAAGTAATGAACAACAGAAGGAAGCAACAATTGAGTACACACAAGGTAGACAATCAAGGAAAACAAGTTAACAAACTCTCCTTTCCCCATCATCATTTCCACATTTTCAATTTCACAACGTTCTCATATTTCATTTCAATAGTGATATCAATCACTTTCCACCTTTATTACCTCGGCCACCCTTATCACCACAACCCACACCTTATTACTTCGTGTTGGAGCGCGCAACCCGATCCCACCAAGCAATCACAATTCACAAAACAATACCACAACAATAATAATTTACAAGGATATCCACAACAAGTTTTAAGAACAACAACCATAATTCCCAATAACAACAGCAACACAACTCACAAAAGGTTTAGGTGACTATCCATACCATTTCCATCTTTTTCAACAGCCCATTATACCATTTAGATCACACCAATAGTTTTCCACGACTATCCACAAGGATGTTATCACAGTTATTTCAATTTCACCAATTACGATTCCTCTTTATCATTTATTCCACAGTTCTTTCCGCATAACACATTCGCAATCACAACTTAGTTTATTACCATTTACTTGTACAATCATATCGGATGTCTTAACCAATAACGCATAAGGCACAATATTTACATGAATTCACAAATAGTTCACACAAGTAAACACATCCTATTCACAAGAGTTTAACTTCACAACTAATTCATGGGGATATCATGTACCAAGTATTCGGACACCAAACAAGGCGATATTACAAAGGTTAAAGTTAGCCATACATACGTGGAGCTGAATTCCTTTTTAATTTCTACTTCCAATTCACCAAAATCTAGCACTGTCAATATGGTGCACAAATTAATACACATAACTTAGAATTCAAGGCCCAAAATCACTACCCGAACGCATTTAGGTTATTAACCCCTTCCTTGCACAAGTTTTTACTCCCACCTAATTACTCCTACTTGATTTTTGGTTTTAATAGACATGCAAGAGACTCCCCCTCTTAGTTTAAACCAAAAATTCAATGGGAGAAGTTAGGGATTTTACCTGTAAGGAAAGGGGATATGAAGATAAGCTTGAAATTTCCCGGCCTGGATGGTTTTGAAAAACCAAATTTTGGAGAAGATGACTTTCTCTCTCAAGACCCTCTTTTCCTCTCTCTTAATTTGTTCAGCAAGATTGTTAAAATGAGGGGGTTGAGGTGTTTTATTGAAAAGGGGTCGGGTTTTAAAATTTAGAAAAATAGAAGCCCGAGCAAATCTGCGGTCGCATTCTGCGATCGCAGATCGAAATGCGGTCCGCAGATTGGACTGCAGAAATACACCCAAAACTCTGAAGGTCTCCCTGGGCCTGCGATAGGAATGCGGTCCGCATTCCTGTTATGCGGTCGCATTTTGCACCGCAGAATTGACCTCCACAAATCCTTGAGGAATTTATACGACGATTATGCGGTCCGCATATTGATTATGCGATCGCATAATGGACCGCATTTTCAACATCAATTTTGACAATCCTTCTGCTTCACTCTGCGGCAAAAATGCGGTCCGCATAGCTGATCTGCGACCGCATTCTGGACTGCAAAATGACAATTTTTCTAGAAAATCGATTCTTTTGATTTTTAAGTGCAAAATCAGTAAAAAGGGTCCGAACCGCGGCGAGCTTGCGAGCTAACACAATTGTCACTACGAGCTACTAGGTTTTGAGCACAAGATTTTTACGGGGCCTTACATCCTCCCCCTCTTAAAATCATTCGTCCTCGAATGAGGATTTTGGAAATCAGTTGGTTTAAAAAGCATGATATGCAGACTCTCAAATTTTTTGCTAACTCCCATATTTTTGTAATTCTTTGTCATCACTGTCCCAATTCTTTAAAATGTCTTCAAAATTCATTCTTTCTTCTTTGAACGATTGGACTTTGTGGATGTAGTTTGGATGACCTGTCTTTGTTTGGAAGCTCTCATTGGAAGTCGCATTACGTTTGCTTCTTCATTCACCCTACCGTCCCAACTTTTATCCCTTGTACGAGTATTCTTACTTCTTCCACTATGCATTGGTGATAAGTCACCCTTTCTTGCTGCCTCTGCCCCGTATTAATTTATAACATCATCTTCCTCATCCTCTATATATGTGTCTCTGCCCGTAACCACCAGATTTAGCAAGGCTTGAGCAAGATTTTGTGTCACCAACATGTTACCATCCTTCCTTCTAGCCAATGTTGTCTTGTGGTGTGGCTGTTCTATAGATTGTAATTTGTTTCTGCTTCTACTTGCACGACCAGTGCTACCTGCACTATTATGTACAGAATATACATTATGTGCACTTACCATTGCATCCAAGAGCCTTCTTTCCTCTCCTGAAATAGCTGGGGTGGTTGTAACCATTTATTGCTGTCCAGTTTCTAAAGTTGCTGACGTGTTTGGATCATCAGGACTGGTAACCAAATTAACTGGACTAATCTGTTGCTGCATGCTTGTAGTATCTACTTGCAACAATTGCTGCTGTCCAACAGTTGAAGATATTACAGCAGCTCATAAAATCCTTGCATTCTGCTGTTGGTGCTGTTCATAATGTATACCTGCGACTGCATTTTTATGGCAGCAGCTTGAGAAATTTTTGGGATGAAAACAAGAGCATTAAGATTCAGTTTGCTCTTTGAAGTTGCTCCATCAGGTTTGGTCTTGCTAAATAGCCTAATTCTTCACTTGCACTCTCCTGGTCATCCTTCTTGTCTGCCTCTTCCGATGAGTAACCACCAAAGCCATCTCCCCAAATTTCTTCATCGTCCTCCTCCCTTTGATCAAGCCAAAGCTTGGAGTTTATAGCCATTTCCTTCACCATAGCTTGAATAACCTCGTTGTTATTTCCAGTTGACAGCATAAGCTTCCCATATTCACCTTTAAATTCCCCAAACGACTCCACAGATTGAGAAGGGATATCGTATACGGAGGTTTTCAAGGTTACCAAAGGTTGTTTCAGCAAGGTAGGCTTCATCATCATCTCATTGTGGGCCCGTTTGATTTTTTTTCTACATTAGGATTGGAAAAAAACAACTTAGGAGCATTGGAACTATGTACTTTTGCCTTTTGCGCATCAACAGGACTAATGTCCTTCGAAATAATTATCCGATCACCTGTGTTTGTGGAAGGTTGCTGCTGTATGTTACTGCCTAGAGCTTGTGGTTGCCCATTTTTTGAAGTTATGTTCATCATCATAGCTGTCAGGGCATTCTCTACCATTTTAGTTAGCTCTGTATTTGAAATGTTCATTATTGGTAAAGAGTCATCCGGTGCTTGACTTGACTCACCAGAGTGATTATCAATAGTTGCAATCTCAAGTCTAGCACCTATGTCCTTTTCATTTATCTGTTGTTTCCCACTACCTGTAGAGTTGGTTAGTCCAACTATTGATCGTGTGTCATCATCCATTTGTTGCTCCATATTTTCAGTCTCCTTTGTAACATGTTCACCCTCATTCACCAAAGCATCAAAAGAGTTCGAGACCCCAATAACATTTGATTGAATAATATGATTTTGCACACCTGTAGCTTGCTTCTTGTTAGTCGATTTATTGACCACTACCCAATTTTTGCTCTTTGTATCTAAGTTGCATTGAACTGTAGCAGTTGGCCTTGGAGTATTCGATACCTGCCCCTTAACATGCACGTCTGTAGCCTTATGACCTGAGGATTTTCCAACAATATCATCTGCAGCATCCTATTTAAGTTTCTTAGATATGGCTCGATCAGAAGTAGTATTCAATGCTACAGATGCCCCAGCGACATGCTGACCTTGACCAGGTTCAAAAGCCGAACCTTTAGGAACTCCTGTGGCAATTTGTTCACCTATATCTACTCCTAAAGCCTAGATGTCTCCATCGTTACTAAAAACTGGTGTTGCTCCTTGCCCAGTCTCATTATTGACTAAATTGTGAACCTCACCTTCAGCCAAAACATGAAACATGTTATTACTTGTGTCCTGCCCCATATCACCTTTCCAATCTTCTGCCTTAGTCCCTATTTGCACACATGCTTTAGTTCGGTCATAAACATTGCATTTTCAGTCTTAGAAGCGTGCAACTTATCATAAGCTTGTACCACTGGATTGAGTGCATTGAGAACTATTGCTAAGGCTTTTTTAGCAGGGACATCACTGTTATGTAGACCCTTAACAACCCTTGAAGTATCTCCCGCAATTGCTTGATTCTAAATTTTTCCATTGATCATATTAGCATTTTGTTTTCCTTGTTGAAAATCAGCATTACTCACAGCTCCTTCACCAAACGGACTTGCCTTAACCACAACATTTTTATTCCCATTATCCTGTGGTTGTACTCCTTCAATTGTCACACCCTGCTGCTCTATATTACCAGATTGTTTTCTTCCATCTGTTTGCCAAAGCTGCTGCATCCTAGAGCTGGTTTTTGCTGATTCATCTCTTAATTGCAAACCCCTTTTTGCATTAAGATATTCCCTAGCATCACCCTGCAACTTGTCCAGATTGCCCAGTCCTTCACCTTCATCAACAACAACTACATCTTCATTAGTTTTTTCGGTTCTCCAACGACATGACCTTTCATTATGCCCTTGATGCTTACAATATGTACGATACTTAGGCAAATTATCATACACTATTTCCTGATAATGCTCGACTATTTTCCCAAAACTCTTCTCCAAAATATTAATCCTAACTCTCTTAGGATGATTGTCCAATAAATCGAGTAGGACCTTCACTCTCGTCGTACTTGGTCGTGTTCGTTCTTGTGTCGCCTTGTCAACTGCAAGAGGCTTCCCTACTGCTGAAACTATGGATAATAATGATTTCTTAGCAAAAAAATTGGCAGGCAGCTCAGGCAAAGAAATCCAAACCACAGCTTTTGAAGTTTCTTCTCGAGGATTGAAACCTATTATCTATGGGAAAGTCCTAAAGAAAAATTCGTCTCCTTTTGCCTTTACATAACCAATTGTCCTCGACAACACTTGAATGAAATCTTGAAAGAGATCGAATCTTACCAGGATATGACGATATTCTAGCTGTCCCACGTTGTAATAACCTTTGACGTCGAGTTGTTTTGGTATAAGTTGTCGTAACTCTTGGATATCAGGTTTACCATAGGAAAATTTGAGAATTACTGCCTGATGTAGTCCTTCTTCAATGGTGAACTTGTTCACCTCTTCAATTGTGAATTCTACAGTTGGTTCTCCATGGATCATATGGACAAGAAGTAATTCAAGTTTTGACGCAATTGCACCAGTTTTTGTTTTCTGAATCTGTGCAACATAAGATTGTTTTGGGATGACGTTTGGATGCATTTCATTAGAGTTTTGAATTGCCTCTCCCACAGCCAAAGGCTGGGGAGAGGTCCTAGCAGCCATGATTGACTTCAAAACCCCATGGTAGCCAATTCGAGAAAAATCTCGCTCTACCCGCCAATTCCATGCTACAGTTGTTTTAAAATTTATGAACTAGAGCAAATCACAGATTTCTACCAACTGTTTCTTCAAGACCTTAATTACCAAGAAAGGAAGCAGCTTCTATTGAAGATCGATGTAGTAGATGCAGTCTCTAGTCGGCAATTCGATGCTATAGAAGCAGCTTTAAAAATGACGATCTAGAGCAAATGACAGACTTCTAACAACTGAATCTTCGACACCTTAAACCAAGTCTCCAAAGTCCAGTGATATTCGATCGTTAAAATATCATTTGAAGAACAGAATTTTCTGGAAATTCTCGATGCTACAGTAACAAGTATAAAAGAATTAAGATCTGCAAGAATTGGCTATGAATTTGACTATGAAATCAATTGGAGCTTGTTCACAAAGAGAAGGGAGTTATTTTAAGACTAATCTCGTGATGTTTCCTTGCCGGATTCCGGAGTTATTGACGATGAATAGTGACGAAGTCATTATTCATGGTCTTCCTAGAGAGAAGGTAGAGGATTTCTCTTTGTAACACTTACTAACCGACACTATTCACTATTATCTGGTTTATGATTTTTTGTTCAACTTGCATCTATTAGGTCTGTTCATGGAACTAAATTTGAAAATGCTAAGTTTGCTGAATTTTTGCATGCTACATCATAAATAGTTGCATGACTAGACCTCTTGTTAAGAAGATTCCCTATGAGTGACTTAAAGGGAGAAAGCTAAATATATCCCATCTTAGGGCATTTATATGCAAGTGCTTTGTGCACAATAATGGCAAAGACTCCCTAGGTAAGTATGATCCCAGACGTGAAGAGGGAGTATTCTTGGGATGTTCTTCACATAGTAAAGCTTATAAGATATATAGTAAAATAACTATGTATGTAGAAAAATGTATATGTTTTTTTAAAACTAACATTCTTTCTGAGAAGCAGGAACAAGATAATGATGAGATTGGGCCGATAAGAAATTCAAATGGTGAAACCATAGTCCAGCCTAAAGAAGCATCACAGGAAGGAACACGTGATGGAACAGGTCCTTCCACCCAGGGAAACATGACAGGGGGAACTGACTAGAGAGAAACTGATCCTCAAACCTCGAGGGAACCTGTCCATGAACCTATTCCTTAGTAACAAAACAAGGAAGAAACATCTAAAGCAATTGACACTCCTATTGCAACTTCCACGAAATTGGATATAGATGAACCTGGTTCATCTATTGATCAGAAGTTGTATAGGGGAATGATTGGTTGTCTTTTGTATCTAACTGCTAGCAGACCTGACATTGTTTTCAGTCTAGGTCTTTGTGCTCGATTTTAGGCAAATCCAAAGGATCCCCACTTGACTAATGTAAAGAGAATATTGAGATACTTGAAAGGCAACAGTAACCTTTGCCTTTGGTATAAAATAGGTAGTAATATGCTCATGCTGATTATATAGGTTTCTTAGTGGATAGGAAGAGCACCTCAGGTATGGCACACTTCCTTGGTTCATGTCTTGTGTCATGGCCTACCAAAAAGGCAAAATTCAATGGCCTTATCTACTGCTGAAGTTGAGTATGTTGCTGCTGGTTCCTGTTGTGCTCAATTGCTGTGGATCAAACAACCATTGTTGAACTTTGGAATTGATGTTGGTTGCATCCCTATTTTTTGTGATAACACTAGTGCTATTAGTATGAAAAAGAACCCGATTCATCATAAGAGAACTAAGCACATAGATGTTAGGCACCATTTTTGAGGGACAACTATGAGAAAAGCTTGATCACTGTGGAGTTTTGTGCTACTAACAAGCAAATTGCTGACATCTTCACAAAAGCCTTAAGTAGAGATCACTTTGAGAGGAACTGGTTGGAATTAGGGATGATTAAGATCACCTAAAAGGACCAGTTCAAGGTTAAACAAAAAAATGAAAAAAAATTGAAAAACAAATTTTGGTTAGAAAGTCAGTAAATTGTATAACTAGATTAAATCTTGCTCAGTCTCATACTTTTCATAGTATACTCTTGTGCCATGTGTTAAAATGACTCATTAATCACTAATGATATTTTCTCTATTTTGGCAAATTTAGACTCACACAAGAGAATTATCAGTGAAGAACCTGGTTCATCAAGGTAACATGGTATGTTTTCTACACTTTGCATAATTTGAAATAACTATATTTGGATCATGAGCAGAGAGTCCCACCAAATACTAAACTCCTTTTTGACTTATCCGTACAAGTGAAGCAGTCCCATTCAAAAGATTCCCAACCGAATGGAAGTATCTAGATTCTAGGGATACACTCCAACGTCTCTTCAAAATTGAATTTCAGTTTAATTAAACTTCGAAGAGTCTGAAAAACTGTAGCTACCCCATCAATTATTCCTCTGTATATTGATCAGCTTTAGTGTATTCCTTACTTCATCTCTCTCAAGCCGTCAAAAACTCTCATTCTTCTTTCATCTTCCAAACATAATCTAATTCTCTTCTCTTCCATACCCTAGTCCAGATATGTCGAACACCTCTGAAAATCCTTCATCACCACCACAGGTAACCACTTCCACACCTTCTACAACATCAATCTCTAAGAAAAGTAGAGTAAAGATGATGGTTCCTAAGATTGTCGCTGAAGGAGAGCAGATCAAGAAAATAAACAAGAAATTGAAAGTCGGTAGGGAAGAAGAATCCTAGAAATCTAAAGATTCATTTAAGTCTGCTACTAAGGGGGAAGAAAGTAGGTATTTCGAAAATGAACAGGTATCTTCTAATTCTAAAGTTACTCCTGAGATAATTTCTAAAGTTGCTGCAAATTTGGAGAATAGATTTGTAGGATGTATAGCAGGTGTTGAGACTGCATAATCTGGAGAAGTTGGTGGTAAAAATGAAAAAAAAAGGAGAGCAAGGGAGTTAGGAGTACTGTGAGGGGAAATGGGACAAGAGTGGCTGATTCTTCACCCACTCCTGTTGGTATAATAAAATCTGGTGCAATGGTTGTTTGGGGAGAGAAATTTACTGAAATAGAAGAGAGTGTGAGCAAAATAGGGGGAAGTGGGTCTGGCAAAGCTACTGAGGGGTTGGTTCAACTTGGAAAAAATATAGATGAACCTGTTCCATCTGAAGAGGAAATCCTCGCGGACCTACTGATAGATTTATCAATGGCACCAAAACTCATGTCATTCCCTATGGTTTCATTCTCACAATTGTGCTGCACATTTCATGGTACCTGTGAAGAAGTGGGGTTAATACTCTACTTGCTTGCGATTATGAAGTCAATGTCATTCTTAATGAACCTGGTTCATCTAAACAGACACCTATCAATAGCAAAGTTAGAGTCTTGGTACAGGAGAGTGAGGCAAAGGATATTGAGATAGCAAGGCTGAAGACACGATTGGTTGAGGTAGAATCTGAGAGAGATGTTCTCAGAACTGAACTTGCAAGGGAAAAGGAGAAGAATGATGGAACTCTTCAAGACATGCTGAAATTTCTCCAAGCAAATAACCCAGCCCCTACCTCTTCCAAGCCTTAAATCCTAGCCTAGTGTAGATCAACCAGTGACCCAGCTCGAGACGTTTTGTTTCTTTTGCTCGTGTTTTCAGTAATTTTTTTTCTTCTTATGCTTTGTGGTAGATTCTTATCAATCATCAATGAAATTCACTATTTTTTCTCTAACTGTGTTTATATTTCTTTAATGGTTGAAATTCTTAGTTTGATCTATGATGATTAATCCATGTTTGCATTTGAAGTAGCCCCAGTGGCCATGAGTATGTTTTAAAATCTGGTTATCTCACATTTTTTATGCAACTTTCGATATGCCAATAGGGGGAAAAAGGTTGTGCTTTGAACAAGTGATGTTTACACTTTGAACAGTGATGTTTATAACCAAATGTACCTGGTCCTTGATGATAAGTGATAAAAAGGAAAAATGTTTCTAACATTGTGTTGATATTGAGCTGAGTTGAAACATGGCCTAAGCTTTTGAAAAGCACAGAGTTTGTCATCATCAAAAAGGGGTAATTTGTTGGCCCAAGTAAAGGTTAGTTTTGAAGACTGACAACGGAACTCAGGATGAACAAGGTCCATCACTCAGGTGCACAGAAACGGGCAGATTCGAGCATGTGGGTTTCACGTGAAGGAGATAAGCTTAACTTGGTGTATTTAATATCTCCTGATCGAAAAGGTTGCATAATTGATAAGGAGAAGGAGTCCTTAGTCAAAGAGAACACAATTCAAGATAGGGAAGGAGTTAGAAGTTGAAATCAACTAGAACTCTTCCACCAAGGAAGAGTTTCATCAGAACTCTTGTTATTTCTTCATCTACTAACTCTATAAATTGCAGGATATTTTCATATTAAAGTGTTGCACAAAAATGCAAAAGTTAAACGTGAATTGAGAGGAAAATAGCAAGGCTTTTTGCAAGCAATTCGTGTGTGATTCAAGTGTGCAAACCTGAAGCTACATGAACCAGATTGAAGAACCAGCTCCATAAAGAGTGTTATGTGTCTTTCTTTATTTCTAGTTCAATTGTAGTAGGTGTTTTCATATTATACCTTTCAGCTTTCATAGAAGCAATTGTATTAGGTACCTAGAGTGTTCAAGTTAGAGTTAACTTGAAGTTGTCGCAACAGTTAGAGGCTGGTTGCTACACAGGGATTAGAGCTGATCCTTAGGTTTACAAAGAGTTTTGTAAATGCTGTTTTGGTTCAGTGATTTTAGTGGAAGTTTGAGAAAATCCTACTGAGTAGTAGGTCGTGGTTTTTCACCTTTTGAGCCAGGTGTTTTCCACGTAAAAATCTCTGTGTTATTTATTTTATGTACTTTTAATTCCGCCAAACAATAGTAGAAAGTACACCTAGAAGAACCAGGTTCTTCTAGAGCAAAATTGGGTACCACACAAATCACCCCCCTCTTGCGTGGAATTGACGTTTAGAACATCAAACTCCTTGTCCAACTGGACAGTGCTGAAATCTAACACGTGGGATGGATCGACGTGATACTTCTGAAGCATGGGCACATAAAACACTAGATGCACCTTCTGATAAGCCTAGGGGCAACGAAAGTCTGTAGGCCACCTCACCCACACGATCAAGAATCTCAAAAGGCCCAATAAACCTAAGGCTTAACTTGCCCTTCTTCCCAAAAATTATCACACCCTTCAGGGGTGATACCCGAAGCAATACTCTCTCTCTGACAATAAATGCAACATCATGAACTCTACGGTGGGCACAACTCTTCTACCTGGACTGAGCTGTGCGAAATCTATCCTAAATGATCTTAACCTTATCCAAGGCATTATGTACTAAATCTATACCCAATAACCGAGCCTCCCGTGGCTCAAACCACCCAACCGGTGATCGACACTATCTACTATATAATGCCTCATAAGGAGCCATCTGGATGCTCAACTGATAGTTGTTGTTGTAGGTAAACTCCACTAACGGAAAGAACTAATCCCCAGAACCTCCAAAATCAATAACACAGGTGCACAATATATCCTCCCAGACCTGAATAGTATGCTCGGACTGTCCGTCCGTCTGAGGATGAAATATTATGCTCAACTCAACTCGTGTACCCAACTCACGCTGTACTGCCCTCTAGAATTGCGAGGTAAACTACATACCTCGATCAGAAATGATAGATGTGGGCACACCATGAAGATGAATGATCTCACCGATATAAATCTCTGCCAACCACCCCGAAGAATTGGAAACTGCCAGAGGGATGAAATGTGCTAACTAGGTCAGTCTATCCACAATAACCCTTACTGCATCGAACCTCCTCTGAGTCCGTGGGAGTCCAAAAAAGATGTCCATAGTGATACGCTCCCACTTCCACTCAGGAATCTCTATCTTCTTAAGCAAACAACTAGGTCTCTGATGCTCGTACTTTACTTGTTGTAAATTTAAACACCGAGCTACATATGCAACAATATCCTTCTTCATCCTTCTCCACCAATAATGCTACCGCAAGTCCTGATACATCTTAATAGCACCCAGATGGATAGAATATCGAGAAATTTGGGCGTCCTCTAGAATCAACTAACGAAGTCCATCCACATTAGTCACACAAACATGACCCTACATCCTCAAAACTCCATCATCTCCAACCATAACCTGATTGGAATCACCGTGCCACACCATGTCCCTAACGATAAGAAAATGAGGGTCCTCATACTGCTACTCCCTGATATGCTCAAACAAAGAAGACCTAGTAACGGTATAAGCTAAAAATGACTGGGCTTAGAAATATCCAACCTCACGAACCGATTGGGTAAAGCTTGAACATCTAATACAAGCGGTGTCTCACCGACTGGAATGTACGCAAGGCTGCCCATACTAGCTCACTTCCAACTCAAAGTATCGGCCACCACATTGGCCTTCTCGGGATGATATAAGATAGTGATATCATAGTCTTTCAATAGCTCCAACCACCTTCTCCGCCTCAATTTGACCTCCTTTTTCTTGAATAAATATTGCAAACTCTTATAATCCGTGAATACCTCACACGACACACCATATAGGTAGTGCCTCCAAATCTTCAACGCGTGAACAATGGCTGCCAACTCTAAGTCATGAATTGGATAATTCTTCTCATGAATCTTCAGCTGTCATGAAGCAAATGCAATAACCTTGCCACCCTGCATCAATACCGCACCGAGTCCAATACGAGATGTGTCACAATATACTGTATTAGGCCCTAAACCTATGGATAATACCAATACTGGTGCCATAGTCAAAGCTATCTTGAGCTCTGAAAGCTCGCCTCACACTTGTCCGACCATCTTAACGGGGAACCCTTCTGGATCAACCTAGCCATCAGGGTTGCTATAGATGAAAACCCGTCCATAAACCAATGGTAATAACCCACCAATCCCAAGAAACTCCAGATCTCTATAGCTGATGTAGGTCTAGGGCAGTCCTTGACTGCCTCAATCTTCTTGGGATCCGCTTTAATACCCTCTGCTAATACAACGTGACCCAAGAAAGCAACTGAACTCAACCAAAACTTACATTTGGAAAACTTAGCATATAACTGGATGTCTCTTAGATTCTTAAGAATGACCCAAAGATGTTGCTCATGCTCCTCTCGACTACGGGAGTAAATCAAGATATTATCAACAAAAACAATCACAAAGGAATCCAGATAGGGATTGAACACCCGGTTCATCAAACCCATAAATGCTGCCGGGGAATTGGTCAGCCTAAATGACATCACTAGAAACTTATAATGCTCATATCGAATCCAAAAGGCTGTCTTAGGGACATCAGATGCCCTAATCCCTTACTGATGGTAACCAAAATTCAAATCCATCTTTGAAAACACTTTGACACCCTGAAGCTGATCAAATAAGTCATCAATCCTCGGCAATGGATACTTGTTCTTGATGGTGACTTTGTTCAGCTGCCGATAATCTATGCACATCTTCATCGATCCATCCTTCTTTTTTACAAATAACACTGGTGCACCCCAAGGCAAGAAATTGGGTCTAATAAATCCCTTATCAAGCAAATCTTGCAACAACTCCTTCAATTCTTTCAACTCTAGCAGGGTCATACGGTATGGCAAAATAGTAATGGGCTGAGTGCCCGGAGCCAAATCAATGAAAAAGTCGATGTCCCTATCAAGTGGCATCCCTAGCAGGTCTGCAAGAAATACCTCTGGAAACTCCCGAACAATTGGTACAGAATCCATGGTAGGAAACTCCCTACTAGAATTACGAACATATGCCATATAATCCAAATACCCTTTCCTAACCATACGTTGAGCTTTCACATATGAGATAATATTGCGGGTAGAATGACTAGGAGTCCCTCTCCAATCTAATAGAGGCAACCCTGGCAAGGCTATTGTCATTAACTTGGCGTGATAGTCCAATATAGTATGATAAGGTGACAACCAATCCATGCCTAAAATGACATCAAAATCAACCATATCGAGAAGTAGGAGATCTACACCAGTCTCAGGACCTCTAATAACAACTACACATGAGCGGTAGACACAATCTACAATAATTAAATCCCCCACCAATGTGGACAGATAAATGGGAGCACTCAAAGAATCATGAGGCATAACCAAATATGAAATGAAGTAAGATGACAAGTAGGAGTATGTAGACCCTGGATCAAATAGAACTGAAACATCTCCTCTGCAAAGTGAAATAGTACCTATGATAACAACATCGGATGATTCAGCCTCAGCCCTGGCTGGGATAGCATAACATGTGGCTAGGCCCACTACCCTAGATCATATCTTAGGGATGGCCTTTTGCTGGCTGGCCTCCATCTCTAACATCCTGACCTCTACCTCTAGCTCCTAGACCTCTACCTCTGACTCCCTAACCCCTACCTCTAGATGGCTAGGCAGGCGGTGCTAGAACCATAGCGTGTGAACCCTGCTGCTGTGGCTTAACACCCACCAAATTCGAACAAGTCCTCCAGATATGACCATACTTACGACACTCAAAACATCCATCTTGATACTGCGACTGTGGAAACTGAGACTGACCCTGACTAGTCGACTGACCACGATAATAACTCTGAATAGGAGGTGCTCTAATAAGAGCTGGTGGGGTGCACCATAAGCTGGCTACCCTGAAGGAGGTACATAAGGACCACGACTCCCTTAAGCTCCATGAGATGTCCGACGTGTTGAATGAAATGGCCTGGGAGGATGGACCCTACCAAAAGTGCCTTGACCTCCAAATGAGGTCCCACTGAATCCATCAGAGTGACGCTGCCTCTTGTCAGACCCCTGACCAGTCCCCTGAGATAGAACCATCTCAACTCGTCTTGCCACATTGGCTGCATCCTGGAAAGAAATCTCACTCCTTGTATCCTTAACCATTTGTTGTTTGATAGGCTGAGCAAGTCCCCAAATAAACCTCCTCACCCTTTCTCTCTCTCGATAGGAAGTATAAGAAGATCATGACGGGCCAAATTAATGAAGTGGGTCTCGTACTGATTGACGGATATACTACCCTGCTGAGACGTTCGAACTGCATACGATCTTCCTCTCTCATGGTAATAGAAAGGAACTTCTTAAGAAATAGCTGAGAGAACTGGTCCTAAGTCAAAGCAGGCAACCCAGCTGGTCAAGTCAATACAAAATCATTCAAATATCTCTTGACAAAACCTGACAGGAAGGAACTTTCCCCATGTTCTGTAACACCTCATGAAAAATGTCCAAATAGTCCTGGGGATCCTCTGAAGATGTACCACAATAGTAATGTGGGAAAAGCTTGGTAAAACTATCCAATCTCCACAAAGGCTCAGAAGACATAGCTGACTCATCATCGGTCTGTACTGCAACACCTGACGGAAGTATCCTAACGGGCTGAGCTACTAGAGTCTAAAACTGAGGAGCCATCAACTCTGGAGTGTGGGTGGCGAGAGTCTATGCTCGTCCCCTAGCCTGATAGATGGATGGTACTACAGGGAATGTGCTGGCCTGAGAAACACTCTCCATAAGGCCCACTAAACGGACTAAAGCATCCTGAAGTACCGGGGTAACGATCCTCCTCTAGAACATGAGATGGACCTAATGGAACGGTCTGGGTTGGAGCCTCGACATCAAACTCTAACTGAGGCTCTGCCGGTGGTGCTGCTGCTCGAGATTTGGGCTGAGCCCTTCCCCGACCTCAACCTCTAGCACATTTTCGGCCTCATCCTCTGCCCCTCGTAGGAGCTGCTACTAGGGCTCTGGATGCTGCTCACCTGATAAAGCGGTACATGTCCTCTCCATCTACTAAGAACACAAGTGTAGAGAGTACAATTAGCATTGAGAGTTCAAATCACATGACAGAGAAGAATAGAAGTGATCCCTCAGACTCTACTAAGCTTGTTCATGAATTGTGATATCTAAGGAACCTAGTGCTCTGATCCCAACTTGTCATGAACTAGAATTCCCACCCCCATGACCGTGATGACATCTAACATCGCACTCGCTAGGCAAGCCAATGTTAGAATGTTATTGTGACGATCCGACCCGTCGTCACTTGAGTTACCACTTCATTTTCCCCATTTTTAGCTTATTTATGCTTCATTATCCGTATCTTATGTGATAGATCCGGTTTGGAGAGGTTTTGGTAGGAAATGAGACACTTAGTCTCTTTAAGTAAGGTTTGGTTTGGAAAAGTCAACCAGATATTGACTTATGAGTTAGAGGGCTCGGATGTGATTTTCAGTAATTTGGTTAGCTTCGGGGGATGATTTGTGACTTATGAGCATGATCAGAATTGATTTTGGAGGTCCGTTGTAGAATTAGGCTTGAATTGGCAAAGTTAGTATTTTGGCGAATTCCGGTTAATAGGTGAGATTTTGATCCGAGGGTCGGAATGGAATTCTGAGAGTTACTGTAGCTTCGTTAGGTGATTTGGGATGTGTGTGCAAAATTTCAGGTCTTTCGGAGGTGTTTTGGTCGGGTTTTTGATCAAATGCGAGTTTCGGGAGTTTTAGAAGAACTTAGGCTTGAATCCGATGTAATTTGATGGTTTTGGTGTTGGTTGAGGTGTTTTGATGATTGGAGCAAGTTTGAATGATGTTTTAGGATGGGTTGGCACTTTTGGTTGATGTCCCGGGGGCCTCGGGGTGATTTCGAATGGCTATCAGGATGAATTTTGGACTTGTGTGGTTTCAGAAATTTGCTGGTTCTGGTATTTCCTCATCTACGGAAAAGGGGCCACAGATGCGGTTCCACAGATGCAAAAAGGGGATCGCAGGTGCGAGTTTCTTGGAAGATTGGTTTTTTGCAGATGCGGGCGTGGAGCTGCATCTGCGGTGCCGCAGATGCGGCGTTGGCATCGCAGAAGCGGATATTGGAGATTAAGGGAGTTCCGCAGAAGCGGATTATTTTCCGCAAGAACGGAGTCCGCAGAAGCGGTCCGGGAATTTAAGTGAATGGTTGTAGAAGCGAAAGAATTCCGCAAAAGCAGAAACCGCGGATACCGTACTTGGATCGCAGATGCGAAAAATGTCTGGGCAGAAGGGTTTTAAAAGTTCATATTGTTCCGCGAGCTAAGCTATTTTTCCTTCATTTTTGAACATCCTTGAGAGCTTTTGGACGTGAATTCAAGAGGGATTTGACTGGGATTGATTGGAGGTGAGTTCTATGACCTAAAAACATGATTTAATTGTAGAAACAACCTAGAAATTCATGAAAATTTATCAAAAGGGGGAAGAACTAGGGTTTGAGTTTTGTCATTTCAAAATGGGTTTTGATGGGTAATTTGAGCTCGGATTTGGAAGTTCTTGATATGTATGGACTCGTGGAGATATAAGAAACCCGTTGATGTAAGATTTTTTGGAATTCGAGAAGTGGGCCCGGGGCTCGGGTTTTGCAAATTTTATGATTTTCAATGTTTTTTCATTCTTTTAGATTGGGTTATGTTCCCTTAGCCTATTGTGACGTATTCATTGTGGTTTTGGTCAGATTCGACGTGCGAGGAGGCCGATTTGCGAGGCAAGGGCATAGCAAGCTAGGATTTTGGCCGGCTTGAGGTGAGTAATGATTGTAAATGATATCCTGAGGGTTTGAAACCCCGGATTTACACAACGTAGTGCTATATTGAGGTGAAACACGCGCTTAATGACGAGCGCGGGGTTATTTACTATTGGGGATTGTGACTTGGTCTGTCCCGATTGATGTTTTTACCGCGTATTTGACTGAGATATGTTTGTTATCAACATGATTTGGGCTTCTTGCCATATTTTGGGCTTCATGCCGACTATTTGATGCTTCATAGAGTTTTATCACTGTTTCCTCACTATTTTGATATATTACTTGAACTCAATCCTATCGATTATTACTGTTTTACAAACTCAGCCACTTTTAATTGAATTTTTGAGATTTAAATGATGTTTCCATATTTTGTTTGGGCTGAGCACTACTAATTTATTGATGCCTGAGGGGCTTATGATGTTTTATGGACTGAGTGAGGCCGAGGGACATATGTGAGGATATGCTGAGTGATATGAGGCCGAGGGCCTGAGATGCATTTATATGCCATGAGGTGGCTTGAGTGACGTGAGGAGGCTTTCAGGCCTTGTGAGTGACATGAGGAGGCTTTCAGGCCTTATGTGTGATGTGAGAAGGCTTTCAGGCCTTATGTTGATATAGCTCTTGGGCCGTAAGCGGCCCCTCTAGAGTCTGCACACCCATAGTGAGCGCGGGTACCCATATGATCTGAGAGTGAGCCCGAGGGGCTGATATTATGCTGAGTGACTGAGACTGAGCCCGAGGGGCTGATACTGTTCTGAGCGATTGGTACTGGGCCGGAGGGGCAGATTTATACTCACCATTTACTTGTTGTTTTACCTGATTTACCTATTTTTAAAAGGAGATTTCATTTGACTCTCTACTGTTTTATTACTTTAAGTGATTTACTGCCTGATATAGAATTGCCTTGCGCACTTATACGTTTTCATTCCTTCGGTTATTATTTATTATTATTACTCGCTGGGTCGGAGTAGTCACATTACTCCCTGCACCATGTGTGCAGATTTAGGCATAGCAGAGTCTGCACCTGAGCACTGATTCCTTCCAGACCAGGCAACGCGTAGGAGTTACGAGGTAGCTATTGACGTCCGCAGCCCCTTGTCTCCCCTATCTTATGTCATTTGTATTTTCTTTAGACTATTGTATCGGATATTACACTTTGTCAACTTATAGCAAACTTAGTAGTAGATCATGACTTGTAACACCCCGGTTTGGGCTGTGTCGGGATGGTTTCCCTTGTTATTATTGTCGTGCCATGTTATTGGCTATATTAAGCATGTGTTAGAATTGTTAATGTTAATTAATTATTTTAAAAGATGTGTTTGCGTTGTTCTAGCTGGCCTTGTTTTCACGAGAGGCGCCATCATGACTGGTTTGGGAATTGGGTCGTGACAAGTTGGTATCAGAGCCTAGGTTACTAGGTCTCGTGAGTCATTAGCTGGTTTAGTAGCGTCTCACGGATCGGTAAGGAGACGTCTGTACTTATCCTCGGGAGGCTGTAGAACCTTTAGCAAAACTTCACATTCTTGAAATTCTTGTCGTGCGAAATTGTTGATCCGAGTACTAAATTTATCTTTATTCTATCCTCTCATAGATGGTGAGGACACGAGCTACCAGACGTGACAGACGACTACCAGTACCACCCACTGAGGCCACCAAAGGCGGTGGACGCGGTCGTTGTCGTGGCAGAGCAGTAGGGGCAGCACCTGTGGATCCTCCAGTTGCCCCAGCTCAGGATCAGGCTCCAGCAGCACCAGTTCTGGCACCAGCTGTGCCCATCATGATTCCGGGTCTCCAGAAGACTTTGGATCAGATTTTGACAGTTTGCACTGGCCTGGCTCAGGCAGTTTCAGCCACCACAGCAGCAGCTACTTTTCAGGCTGGGGGAGGCAATCAGACCCCCGCTGCTCGCACACCTGAGCAGGTAGTGCAGGGATTACAGACTCCAGAGGCACCTCCAGCTCAACCAATTGCACCATTACAAGAGTTCAGGGTTCCAGCTATGCTTGAGGATGAGCAACGTCGCCTCGAGATGTTTGGTAGACTCCAGCCTCTGACATTCAGTGGTGTTGAGGGCAAGGATGCCTAGGGTTTTCTTGACAGGTGTCAGCGGATTCTCCGTACAACAGGTCTTCTGGAGTCTAGTGGTGTGGCATTTACCACCTTTTAGTTTACTGGGGCTGCCTTCACTTGGTGGGAGGCGTATGAGAGGCATAGGCCGGTTGGTGCAGCACCTCTGACTTGGCAGGAGTTCTCCACTCTTTTCTTGGAGAAGTATGTACCGTAGTCCCGCAGAGAGGAGCTGTGCAGGCAGTTTGAGTGGCTACGGCAGGGAGATATGACTGTGTCTCAGTATGAGATGAGGTTTTTAGAGTTGGCTCGTCATGCCGTTTGGATGGTTCCGTCGGATCGTGAGTAGATCAGGAGATTTGTTGATGGCCTTAACTACCATCTCCGTGTTCTTATGACTAGAGAGAGAGTATTGGGTGCTTCATTCGAGGAGGTGGTTGATATAACTCGAGAGATTGAGGAGGTTCGCTGTCAAGATCGAGAGGAGAGGGAGGCTAAGAGGCCTCGAGGTTCTGGCAGTTTTAATGGTGCTCCTTCAAGGGGCCAGTTGCAGGATGGTAGGGGTCGTTCTTTCAGGCCCGCTCAGTCGGCTCATCACGAGTATCGTGGTGCATCTTCAGGTCGTGGTTATCAGGGTTCTCAGCAGGGTCAGCCTTCACTCAGCGCTTTTCCAGCACAGAGTTCATCTCGTGCCCCGTATGTTCAGGGTTCTTCTAGGTCGAGTTCGTCAGCTAGTCACTCCGGCGCGAGGGGTTGTTCCCTTCAGTCCCATTCTCCAGCACCTGGGATTGTTATGAATGTGGAGAGTTTTGGAATATGTGGAGGCAGTGTCCTCGTCATGCTGCTAGCTCATCTTAGCAGAGGGGTCAGCCCTCATCTTCTGGTCCAGTTTCTTCAGCACCCGTCCCACCAGCTAGGGGTGAGGGTCAGGCAGTTAGGGGTCGCCCAGAGGTGGATGTCGATCAGGTGGTGGCCAGGCTTGTTTTTATGCTCTTCAGGACAGGACAGATGCCATTGCTTCAGATGCTGTCATTACAGGTATTATTTCAGTCTGCCATAGAGATGCCTCAGTCTTATTTGATCCCGGTTCCACCAATTCTTATGTGTCTTCATATTTTGCTCATCATTTGGGTACGTCCCGAGGGTGTCTTGCTTAACCTGTTCATGTATCTACCCCAGTGTGTGATACTATTGTTGTAGACCATGTGTATCGGTCATGTTTGGTGACTATTGGGGGTCTGGAAACCCGATTTGATCTATTGCTACTGAGAACGGTGGATTTTGATGTTATTTTGGGCATGGACTGGTTATCTCCGTGTCATGCTATTCTAGACTGTCATGCTAAGACAGCCACTTTGACATTACCAGGTGTACCGAGGATCGAGTGGCATGGTGTGACTGAGTATGTTCCTAGCAGGGTGATTTCATTCTTAAAGGCCCCACGTATGGTTGGGAAGGGTTGTCTTTCATATTTGGCATTTGTGAGGGATGTTGGAGCCGAGATTCCTAGCATTGATTCGGTTCCAGTTGTGAGAGAGTTTCCCGATGTATTTCTTGCAGACCTGCCGGGCATGCCCCCGAACAAGGATATTGATTTTGGTATTGACCTGGTACCGGGCACTCAGCCCATTTCCATTCCGCCATATCTTATGGCACCAGCGGAGTTGAAAGAATTGAAGGATCAGTTTCAGGAACTCCTAGATAGAACCTGTATATGTAATAGGTCCTCCAATGCACTTTCATGGCTACATGAACACCATAGTAGTAATAAGAGAGGACTTGGCTACGGGACCCCTGCACCTAAGTGAGATCCCAAAAGCAAGTACCTCACACTTACTAAGAACAAAATTTTCACGCACTGTGGTAAAATTGGTCACTGTAATAGTGAATGTATTGCAAAAGAAAAGGCTAGTCAAAAGAATAAAGAATTTGTTCAAGGAAAAAATAGACTTCCAGGTTGGGTTAAAAAGAATTTAATTCACCCTTTTTCCTATAGAAAGGGACCCAAACTAGTTTGGGTTCCTAAGACTAACCCCTGATTTTCTTTCGCGGGTCCAAGTGAAGGGGAGCAGCCAAATATGGTACATGGATAATGGCTGTTCAAAGCATATGACAGGAATCAAGAACCAGTTCCTTTCACTTGAGGACCTCAAAGGAGGTAATGTCTCCTTTGGAAATGGGAAGAAAGGTGAGATCATTGGGGTTGGAAAGGTAGGTAAGACTGTCTCTCACTCTATTGAGAATGTCTACCTGATAGATGGCCAAAAGTACAGTCTAATCAGTGTATCACAATTATGTGATAAAGATAACTTGGTAGCATTCACCACTACCAAATATTTTGTGATTAATCTTACCACTGAAAAGATTGTTTTTGTCACTCCCCAAATTCGTAGGACATGATCGGCGCCCGACCGGGTATCCCAGCCGAGCGGACCTGGGTGCCTTTCCTATCCCATGCGTACCCCGTATTTTCATTATCCATTAATCAAAGGAAACAGTCACTTATAATTAAAATACCATTTTTATAAAACACACAGTCATTTAATGAGTTTTATAACTTCCATCGCCCAATATACAAAATACATATTTACATAAGTTCGCATCCTACATTTACTGTCTACGGAGCCTCTAAAAGTACAGCAGGATAATACAATATTTTCCGGTGATAAGGCTCCGGCTATACCTTACAAAACATCAAAATAAACTCCGAAAACAAGCGGCCTGAGCCACACAGGACCCCGAGAGGAATGGGGCTCACCAAAAAGCTGATGGAAGATGAAGAGGGAGCTATGATCGGTGGGCTGGAGCACCTACTGCGGATCCACCTACAATCATAACACGAATGTAGCGCCCCCGGCAAAAGGGACGTCAGTAGATTTGAATTGTACTGGTATGTATAACAAACCTTACCCTGAGTAACCTCAAGCCATACACAAGTAATGAACAATAGAAGGAAGCAACAATCGAGTACACACAAGGAAGACAATCAAGGCAAACAAGTTAACAAACTCTCCTTTCCCCGTCATCATTTCCACATTTTCAATTTCACAACATTCTCATATTTCATTTCAATAGTGATATCGATCACTTTCCACCCTTATTACCTCGGCCACCCTTATAACCACAACCCACACCTTATTATTTTATGTTGCGGCGCGCAACCTGATCCCACCGAGCAATCACAATTCACAAAACAATACCAAAACAAAAATAATTTACAATGATAACCACAACAAGTTTTAAGAACAACAACCACAATTCCCAATAACAACATCAACACAACTCACAAAAGGTTTAGGTGACTATCCATACCATTTCCATCTTTTTCAACAGCCCGTTATACCATTTAGATCACACCAATAGTTTTCCACGACTATCCACAAGGATGTTATCACAGTTATTTCAATTTCACCAATTACGATTCCACTTTATCATTTATTCCACAGTCCTTTCCGCATAACATATTCGCAATCACAACTTAGTTTATTACCATTTACTTGCACAATCATATCGGATGTCTTAACCAACAATGCATAAGGCACAATATTTATATGAATTCACAAATAGTTCACACAAGTAAGCACATCCTGTTCACAAGAGTTTAACTTTACAACTAATTCATGGGGATATCACATACCGCGTATTCAGACACCAAACAAGGCAATTTTACAAAGGTTAAAGTTAGCCATACATACCTGGAGCTAAATTCCTTTTTAATTTCTACTTCCAATTCACCAAAATCTAGCACTGTCAATATGGTGCACAAATTAATACACATAACTTAGAATTCAAGGCCCAAAATCACTACCTTAACGCATTTAGGTTATTAACCCCTTCCTTGCACAAGTTTTTACTCCCACCTAATTACTCCTACTAGATTTTTGGTTTTAGTAGACATGCATGAGACTCCCCCTCTTAGTTTAAACCATAAATTCAATGGGAGAAGTTAAGGATTTTACCTTTAAGGAAAGGGGGTATGAAGATAAGCTTGAAATTTCCCGACCCGGATGGTTTTGAAAAACCAAATTTTGGAGAAGATGACTTTCTCTCTCAAGACCCTCTCTTCCTCTCTCTTAATTTGTTCAGCAAGATTGTTAAAATGAGGGGGTTGCGGTGTTTTATTGAAAAGGGGTCGGGTTTTAAAATTTAGAAAAATAGAAGCCAGAGCAAATCTGTGGTCGCATTCTGCGATCGCAGAATCGAAATGCAGTCCGCAGATTGAACCGCAGAAATGCGCCCAAAACTCTGAAGGTCTGCCTGGGTCTGTGACAGGAATGCGGTCCGCATTCCTGTTATGCGGTCGCATTTTGCACTGCAAAATTGACCTCCACAAATCCTTGAGGAATTTATGCGACGATTATGCGGTCCGCATATTGATTATGCGATCGCATAATGGACCGCATTTTCAACATCAATTTTGACAATCCTTCTACTTCACTCTGCGGCAGAAATGCGATCCGCATAGCTGATCTGCGACCGCATTCTGGACCGCATAATGATAATTTTTCTAGAAAATCGATTCTTTTGATTTTTAAGTGCAAAATAAGTTAAAAGGGTCCGAACCGCGGCGAGCTTGCGAGCTAACACAATTGTCACTACGAGCTACTAGGTTTTGAGCACAAGATTTTTATGGGGCCTTACATCCTCCCCCACTTAAAATCATTCGTCCTCGAATGAGTATTTTGGAAATCAGTTGGTTTAAAAAGCATGATATGCAGACTCTCAAAATTTTTGCTAACTCCCATATTTTTGTAATTCTTTATCATCACTGTCCCAATTCTTTAAAATGTCTTCAAAATTCATTCTTTCTTGTTTGAACGATTGGACTTTGTGGATGTAGTTTGGATTTTGAAGGATCAGTTTTAGGAACTCCTATTTTGAAGCTGTAAATGTAATAGGTCCTCCGATGCACTTTCATGGCTACATGAACACCATAGTAGCAATAAGAGAGGACTTGGCTACGGGACCCCTGCACCTAAGTGGTTCATTCGGCCTAGTGTGTCACCGTGGGGTGCACCTGTTCTGTTTGTAAAGAAGAAGGATGGCACCATGAGAATGTGCATTGACTACATGCAATTGAACAAAGTAACAGTGGAGAACAAGTATCCCCTGCCTCGCATTGATGATTTGTTTAACCAGCTTCAGGGAGCGAGAGTGTTCTCCAAGATTGATCTCCGTTCGGCCTATCACCAGTTAAAGATCAGGGATTCAGATATTATTAAAATTGCTTTCAGGACGAGATATTGGCACTATGAGTTTCTTGTCATGTCTTTCGGGCTAACTAATTCCCCAGCAATGTTCATGCATTTGATTCGTTCGTTATTATTTTTATTGATGATATTCTGGTGTATTCGCGTAGTCAGGAGGAGCACGCACAATATTTGAGAGTTGTATTGCAGAGATTGAGGGAGGAGAAACTTTATGCAAAGTTCTCCAAGTGTGAGTTTTGGCTAAGTTAAGTGGATTTCTTGGGGCACGTCGTGTCCAACAAGGGTATTCAGGTCGACCCGAAGAAGATAGAGGTGGTGCAGAGTTGGCCTAGACCGACCTCAGCCACAGAGATTCGTAGTTTCCTTAGTTTGGCAGGTTATTATTACTGGTTTGTTTAGGGATTTTCCTCTATTGCATCGCCCGAGGGGCTTATGATGTTTTCTGGACTGAGTGAGGTCGAGGGCCATATGTGAGGATATGCTGAGTGATATGAGGCCGAGGGCCTGAAATGCATTTATATGCCATGAGGTGGCTTGAGTGACGTGAGGAGGCTTTTAGGCCTTGTGAGTGACGTGAGGAGGCTTTCAGGCCTTATGAGTGATGTGAGAAGGCTTTCAGGCCTTATGTTGATATAGCGCTTGGGCCGTAAGGGGCCCCTCCGGAGTCTGCACACCCACAGTGAGCGCGGGAACCCATATGATCTAAGAGTGAGCCCGAGGGGCTGATATTATGCTGAGTGACTGAGACTGAGCCCGAGGGGCTGATACTGTTCTGAGCGATTGATACTGGGCCCGAGGGGCAGATTTATACTCACCATTTACTTGTTGTTTTACATGATTTACCTATTTTTAAAAGGAGATTTTATTTGACTCTCTACTATTTTACTGCTTTAAGTGATTGCACTTATGCGTTTTCATGCCTTCGGTTATTATTTATTATTATTACTCACTGGATCGGAGTACTCACATTACTCCCTGTACCATGTGTGCAGATTCAGGCATAGTAGAGTCCGCACCTGAGCACTGATTCCTTCCAGACCAGGTAGCGAGTTGGATTTACGAGGTAGCTGTTGACGTCCGCAGCCCCTTGTCTCCCCTATCTTATGTCATTTGTATTTTCTTCAGACTATTGTATCAGATATTACACTTTGTAGAATTATAGCAAACTAAGTAGTAGCTCATGACTTGTGACACCTCGGTTTGGGCAGTGTCGGGATGGTTTCCCTTATTATTATGTATGTGCCGCATTATTGTCTATATTAAGCATGTGTTAGAATTGTTAAAATTAATTAATTCTTTTAAAAGAGGTGTTTGCATTGTTCTGGCTGGCCTTGTCTTCACGAGAGGCGCCATCACGACCGGGTTTGGGAATTGGGTCGTGACAGTTATTAACCAATTTCTCTTAAATTTCAATGATTGCAAATAAACAAACTTAAACAAGTAGAACTAATTGCAAAAGTAAGTAAAGAGTATCATTGTATATATATATATATATAAATTTCGCCATGCCCTAACCATCATTGCCCAAAATCCATTGTCACAACTCACGAACATACTAAAATATTTTACAAACATCTGAAGGAGATTACAACTATTTCGAAAGAAAAGAAAATATAATGTAGAAATATAGAAGGGGATGCTAGGGCCTGCGGACGCCAGCAGGACTACCTTGGGTCTCCGAACTGTGAACATGCAGCCATCTTCTCAATTAGCCTAGCCTCGACGAGGTAGTAATGAGTCTACGATGAGGCAATTACAATATAACATGTATACAATATGAAATAAAGCGAAAAGAAGTACAGAACAAAATGAAACAGTAACTTGCAAGAAATAATTATGGAACTCAAATATCTTATCAGTACCTAGCTATAACCAATCCTTAAGTGAGATACATTACTACAGAATAAATTACATAGTGGAGGAAAAATACATAAACACAAAACGGATGCGGCGTGCATCCCGATCCCACCATATAATCAGTAACAACATGAACATTCACCCTTATTACTCCATATAAATTCACCTTTATTCCTCCTATTGCGGCGTGCAACACGATCGCACCATAAAATAGCAATTGACCCTTATTACTCCTCAATATATCATCCTTATTCCTCCTGTTGTGGTGCGCAACCTGATCCCACCATATCATAGCATTTCACCCTTATTCCTCCTCAATATATCACCCTTATTCCTCTTGTTTTGGCATGCAACCTGATTCCACCATATCAATACCAATCACACAAAGAGTACAGGAGTGTCACAAATTAACCTCAAACTCTACCAAAGAAAACAGGAATCTATACAATTATGTAACTTCACTCAAATTATACTACTCAGCGAAACCAATCCAAAGTATATTAATAAATACTGATAACCACCTTAAACCATTAAGATGAAGCAATGAAACTATGCAATGTTCAATACTTTGAACAACATAAACAATATCCAACAAGTAGCAACTAATCATGGAAATATAAAATAAGCGTGTAGCCGTTAAAGCTGGGAACAATATATTAAGAATAGGAAGGGAATAGTAAAAATAGGTAAATTGGTGGCACATACGTACTTGTCACCTCTCTATATGCCACACACATGGATTTCCACATAGCAATCAAGTCGGGGATCCCTAATCCCTCGAGTCAAAGTTAGACAGAACACTTACCTCGATCCAACGGCCAACTCAAAGCTCAATTACCGATTTTCCTCTCGTTTCCACCTCCGAACCACTCCTATATAGTCATAATCAACTTAATAACATCAATTATTGCTAAAGAAATCAATTGCAATGCATAAGTTTAAGTTTCCCAAAATTTCTCCAAAAAAGTCAAAAATTGACTCCGAACCCGCTTGGTTAAAACCCAAAATTTGGACCAAAACTCGATTATCCATTCACCCCCAAGCCCGGATATACATTAAGAATCCAACCTTAATTTGAGGTCATGTTTACCCCAAAATCCGAGTAATAATTAAATTTATTTTGTGGTCTTTAAGATATAGGATTAGTCCAATACTAACCAATAACCAAGAATCTAAACGTATAAATTAAAGATGTGAGTTGAATCAAACCATTGCTTAAGCAAGTCTTGACCTTGAGTTATGATGACCTCAGAGTAGGTCAATAAGAATACTAAAGTAAGGACAATAAAGTTAAGAGATATTTCTGATGAGTAATAAGAAAGAAAGTAAGAGTGTATATTCTTTTTCCAATGATTGATGATGCCTTACAAATGATTGTTGTCCCCTTTATATAGTAAGGGAACCCTAAATTAGGTACATTTCCATTTTCAGTAAGAAATCTTATTGGGTCAGATGTCTAATCGCCTAGTACAAATCCGTACTAACTCATACAAATCTATTTCAGAATTTACGCCATGATCTTAGGGCCATCACGGGAGTCTGGCTCTTTATGTTATAAAACCATAACGGTATCATCCCGAGGTTGGTCTACTCGGCCCCGATTTTTATAGAGCCTTCCGATCTTTGAGTGTAGTACTTTGTCTTCGGCCTCAAGCCCGGCTCATATCATGCTTGTTCCTCAATGCGATCCCTCGAGACTACAAAATTGGGGACACAAGATTTTACCATATACAGATAGTCCCCGTATGTTTTAGAATAAAATGATAAGAAATGATTTGGGCCTCGATTTTTTGGAGTCCTTGATGATGACGTCATTCCCGTGATGTATCCTCTCGAAGTGATAGAAATGTCTCATCGGTTCACTTCCCATGCATTAAATGCTTCATCAGTGGTGGTCGACCACTAACGTCGTTCAATCGTTGCTGCTTGCCTATAATTACAAGGTTCAGTTTCAGAAAAAACTTTACTTCAATCTTCGGGCAACCTTAAAACTCCTTTTAACTCTCCCTCTCTTCATCTCTTCACTCTTATTACCCGTTACCTGATTCCTTTTAGCACCGAAAAAACACCAAGTTCCACCTACTTACACCTCTACTAATCCAAATCAAATGGAAAAAACTTCTAAAACAGTTCCTCAAAAGGAGAAAGCTTTCTCCTCCTCTTCTCGACCGACCAACCTTATGGCATCGGCCCTTCATGAGATTATTGTTGGCCCCTGCATTATAAAAAAAGACTTTAATATTGAAAATCCCCCCACAATCCCTGGCTAATGCAAGCATGTATCCCGATATATCAATTCAATAACGAAGAAGCACCTCAAGACCGTGAAGAAAGATTATGGCTGGGGAGACGAGGTCGTGGTAGATCCCCGACCCCAAACAGAGCATTACCACTCATGTGGAGGGGTTCCTAAGTGGTGGGGTCCCCTCGATCCAGTCATGATCGACTTCTGCAAAGGATATCAATTCACCCTCGGCCAGATCCACCCCTCTTTCTGGCTTATAGTAATTATGCTTCGCTACTTCTCTAGAAAGGACGAGGGACTAGATTTCACCCTCAGTCACCTCATTCAATTGTATCGGCCTCGGCTTTTTCGAGGGTTAATTAGTCTCCAACGTCGATCGAGCAAAGCCTTCTTCGCTAGAAATTATGAGGATAAGTGCCGAGGCTCGATGAGCTGGTTCGTCCGAGTAAGGACCTCAGATGTCATCCCCGAGGGGAAAATGCTGTTCCTAGAGAAATAGATCCCGATCGTAAGTGAAGCCCTTTTCCAGTATCCTCTTATATTCCATTTTGCATTATGTGATGCCTTTACCTTTTTTGCAGTTGTTGATTGAATGCCCCATGTGATCCGCGACCTCGAAGACTGGGTCCGGAACTTAGTTGTGACCTTCTCGTATGAAAACCGCAAATGGTGTGACTTGTCAAGGGGCAAATGGGAGGCCAAACACCACAGTTAGTTCTTCTCCCCCGTCTTTGATGCTTTCCTTTTTATTGGAGATGTCATCTTACTTATGCCTAATTTTTATTCATGCAGGCATTGGATATGTCTCCAAAATGAGGCCATCCCCACCAAGGGATGAGATCGAGTCCCCGATTCCAAAATCAGGGAAAGATAATAAGAGAAAAAGGGCTTTGAAACTCGAAGACCCCAAGATAAGAGGGCCACTACTCGAAGGCAAAGGAGGAAATTCATTCAAGTGGACATAGACTCAGTCCATCAACTGAATGATGAAAAAGAAGATGAGGGTGAAAGAATCGGCCCTGGTGACCCGAGTCAGGAAGCCAGTTAAAGCTGTCAAGACCTCCAAACCAGAGAGGCACCAAAGAAATACGCATGCAAAGCCCTTGAATTGCCTGAGGTCGAGATTGTTCCTCCGCTTTCAACAAGTACACCAAAGTGGACAAGTACCGAGACCCCCAGGGCTGAACAGAGCGCCCCGAGCAACTTTCTTGAGGCCATGGCAATAGGTCACTCTCCTCCTCTACCATCTTATTTTGAGGAGCCAATAAAGGAAGCTTAAGCTTGCGAATGCCTGACCTGGGTGGAGTCCCTGATGAAGAAGATCCTTTCCGGGATTGCTTTACTGGGGTCGATGATGCCGCCTACCTCAATGATGTATCTACCCTCTTTGAAGAGGATCATTGTCTTTTCTCTCAGGTATGTACTAGCTCTTATTGCTGCAATTTTTTCTGCTCCACTTACACTAACTAATATCTTTTTTTTTGTAGGCCATTACCAGGTTTAAGGCCGAACTGAGCCAATGTGAGGCCGAGCTCAAGAAGTCCTCGGATGAAGGGAAAGCTCTGAGGCTCCTTTGCAGCCAAAAGAAAGAGGAGCTCAAGGACTATTGGGCAGACTTGGCCAAAGATCGTAAAAATGAGGCCGAGCTCGACAAGAGGTAGCCATTATTTCGCAAGAGTATGGTGTACTTGACCTAAATATGGAGGCTAACACTTCAGTGTCTCAGCTGCAACAAAAATTAGAGATGATTGGGTAGCTACGAGGGGAGGTCGATCAAGTTAAGGCCGACTGCAACCAGTGGAAGGAAAACATGGATCTACTTGCTGCTAAGAAAGAGGTCGCTCTAGCCAAACTAGCCTCGGCTGAGACCCAGATCGTGGTGATAAAGTGAAAAATCTATCCCAGGCCAAGAAGATCGATGAGCTCAAAGCAAAACTTGCCGCAACTGGGGCTGAGGTTGCTGAAGCCGAGGCCGAGGTCCAGAAATGAAGGCCAAGGCTGATAAGACCGTTGTTGTGTACCTAAGAGATGTCGAGTCTGCTCAAATAAAAGTAAGGGAAGCCTCCAACCAGGGGAAACGGATCAATGATTTGGCCAAGTGTCAATCTCGGAGGGAGACCCTCAAAGAGATCCATGCTCGAGGTTTCGACCTCACCGAGGAGATAGCCCAAGAAAAAGCGCTCGAAGTTGATGCCAAGTTCCTCGTCTCCTCTGACGATGATGATGATGCCGAATGTAGCCAAATCGGGTCCGATAATGAAGTTGGGCCCAAAGAGGAAGCTGCTCCCGAGGGAGAGACCAGCCCTGGGCATAGATAGGATTTTCCTTTATATTTTTGTATTATTCTTTTTGTAAGACCTTTCATCGGTATCTTGTATATATATCTTTTTTCAAGTATATAAAAGAAGAATTTCCTTGAATGTTTTCTCGATATTTCATGCCTTATAAAATTCTTGTTATGACTTTATCCTTTTCAGGTTTGTGTTTGAGATTTTATCTTAGATGTTTTCTTCGAAATTGTCGTGGTCGAGTTTGAATAAGCTCGGGCTTTAGGACATAGACCTGTACGGGCTCGTGCCGGATAATGGTGAGTCCTCGAGCTATAATCAAGCTATTATTTATTTAGTCTTGGGATAATCAAACCCTTGGGTTTGAATCAGGTGAGAACAAGGTCTCGAACCCTAAATGTATCACCTCTTAGGCTCTTTTAGATCAGGACATTATGACCTCTAAGAGATAGCTATTATTTCCCCTTTTCAACTTAGAAGTCTTAGTAAAAATTTATTTATGACTTGGCATGTATTTTTTACCCATTGGATTTTTTGAGGGTTCAGTGTCGATCGGAACCCTTTGTTTTTAGTGCCTTAGCACAAGTTCGTATTTGAATAATTTGATACCTCTTAAGTTTTTTCAGGGGCTCATTTTATCGAAGCCCTTTGATTATTTTGCTGAGGGTAGCCTTTATTTAAATTTTGAAGGCCTGTTTTTATTGCAGAATTCGGACGTCTCCGAGCCGCGTTGTTTTGGCCGTAGTGTTTAATATAGTCGTAGCCTTCGGGTGTGTCTCTTGTACTTGTTTCTTGATAACCTTTCAAACGTGTTCGAAATGTTAATCCCCGAGTATGATGGCCTTGGTCTTTGCGTCGAGGGATGCCTCTTTGAGGTCTTATAAATTTGAGTTCAGACAACTCGAATGTGACTGTCGGTGACAGTCCCCGAGTATTCAAGGTGTATTTGCGCTCTGCACCTTGAGCCATTTCTCGCGTAATCACAAGTATGGAGCTCGTGTGGTAGAAAATTTCTTTGGGACACAAAGCGTTTGATATAGAAAGAATGCTTTTTTGGATAATTCATACATGCATACATGTTTTTCCATAGAGGCTCGACTATTCTATACGGACACGGTTCATTCGACCGTTTTGACCATTACAAGGTTTTTCCTTTCGAGGCCCTCTTTTACGTGAAATATTTTTCTCGAAAATATAACCTCTAAGGGGGATGCCGCCAAGTATTCGAGGTTGATTTCAAAGAAGCCTTGGACACTGTTGAATTCTCCTTAGGTAGCACATATTTGTTGCCTCATTAAAAACATCCCCGAAAAAACATATTTGGGATAAAACCCGATCTAAGGGAAAAAGCGTTCAACACATGCTTTAAAACCTAAGGTATTCATGTAGAAGGGTTCTCTCGACGTCTTCGATCGAACACTAGCAATAAGTTAGTATCAAATACAAATGGAAAAAGGGAGAAGGCCATACCTTAGTAATAATATTGTTTGAATAGCGATACATTCCAATTGTTTGGAAACTGTTCGCATTCCATCGTGCCAAGTTTTTAAGATCCTTTACCGATAACTCTAATGACTCGGTATGGTCTTTCTCAATTTGGGCCTAGTTTCCCTTCATTCAGTTCTCGATTATTGAGGGTGAATTTTCATAGAACTAAGTCCCCGATTTCGAAATGTCGAAGGTTGGTCCATCTATTATAATATCTCTCAATTCTTTGCTTCTAAGCGGCCATATGAAAAAGCGCATCATCTTGTTTTTTATCTAATAGCTCGAGGCTAGTATTCATATCCTCATGATTTGATTCCTCTGATGCATGTCAACATTTGGCGTTGGGATCCCCGACCTCGACTGGAATTAAGGCCTCAGAGCCATATACTAAGGAGAACGGGGTTGCCCCCGTATTGGACTCGATATTATTCGATATGACTAAATAACCTCGAGAAAAACTTCTCTCCATTTCCGTTTAGCATCGTTCAACCTTTTCTTCAAGTTTTGAATGATAGTCTTGTTTGTCGATTTGGCCTGCCCGTTTCCGCTCGGATGATATGGACTCGATAAAATCATTTTTATTTTCTGTGCTTCGAGGAACTCTATTACCTTGTTGCCAATGAATTGCTTGCCGTTGTCGCATACGATTTTTGGTAGGTATCCCGAATCGACACACGATGTGGTCCAAGATGAAATCAATATCTTCTTTTTCTCTGACCTTCTCGAAGACCTGTGCTTCCACCCTTTTAGAAAAGTAGTCAGTCATAAATAAAATGAATTTAGTTTTACCTGGGGCCATTGGTAGAGGGCGACGATGTCTATTCCCCATTTCATGAAAGTCCATGGGGACAGGACTAAGTGAAGTTGGTTTTCAGACTGATGAATCATCGGTGCGAGCCTTTGGCATTTATCACATTTTCTAACAAACTCCTTAGTGTCTTTTTCCATGCTATCCCAGTAATACCATGCTCTAATAATTTTACGAATCAAAGACTCGGTGCCGGAGTGATTCCCGCAAGTTCCTTCGTGGATTTCTTGTAGAACATAATTGGTGTCCCCCGGCCCTAAACATACTGCCAATGGTCCATCGAAGGCAGGGTCTACGAGCTTATGAGTCATCGGTGCAAACCTTTGACATTTATCACATTTTCTAACAAATTCCTTAGTGTCTTTTTCCATGCTATCCCAGTAATACCCTGCTCTAATAATTTTACGAATCAAAGACTCGACGCTGGAGTGATTCCCCCAAGTGCCTCTGTGGATTTCTCGTAGAATATAATCGGTGTCCCTCGACCCTAAACATACTGCCAATGGTCTATTGAACGTCCTACTATATAATGTTCCATCTTCATCCAATGTGAACCTAGCAGCCTTGGTTCGTAGATTCCTAGACTCTTTTTGATCCGATGGGAGCTTACCATTTTTCAAATATTCGATATACTAATTCCTCCAACCCCAAGTCAAACTTGTAGAATTTATCTCAGCACGACCTTTTTCGACCACAGATCTCGATAATTAGATGACAGTCCCCGGGATAATATCATCTTCTTCAACTGATGACCCCAAGATTGCAAGTGCATCTGCCTCACTGTTTTATTCTCAAGGCACATGATCTGGAGTCCACTCCTTGAAGTGGTGCAAGGTTACATGCAGCTTGTCCAAATATCTTTGCATCCTATCCTCTCGAACTTCGAAGCTTTTGTTTACTTGGTTCACCACCAACAGAGAATCACACTTAGCTTCAACAACTTTAGTCCCCAAGTTTTTATCTTGCTCGAGACCTGCAATCATGGCCTCATACTCGGCCTCATTATTAGTGAGCCTTAAAGTTTTAATAGATTGTCTAATAGTGTTACCTGTAGGTGGCTTCAAAAATTTTCCAAGCCCGGACCCTTTCACATTCAAGGACCGTCTGTGAAGAGGGTCTATACACCCAATGATGTACCCGATTTTAGCAGAAGTTCTTTATCCACTTCGAGTACGAGGGTTGGCATAAAATCGGCCACGAAGTCAGCTAAGATTTGAGACCTAATGGTCGTTCAGGGTTGATATTCGATATCGTACCCACCAAGTTTGACGGCCCATTTGGCCTAGTCCTGATAACTCGGGCTTATGCAAAACATTTCAGAGAGGATAAGTGGTTAAAACACATATTGGGTGACATTGGAAATATGGATTTAGCTTTCTAGATGTGCTTATTAATGCAAGTGCTAATTTTTTTCAAGTGTGTAAATCTAGTTTCAACATCTCCTAAAGTGAGACTTATATAATAGATTTGGAACTGCGTACCTTGCTCTTCTCGAACTAGTACCCCACTTATCGCTATCACAGATAGTTCCAAATATAAGTAAAGCTTTTCATCTACCTTCGGAGTGTGAATCAGCGATGAGCTCGATAAGTATCGTTTCAATTCTTCGAATGCTTGCTGGCATTTTGGGGTCCATGCGAAATCATTTTCCTTTTGAGTAAGGAATAGAACCTGTGGCTTTGATCTGAAAGGAATAGAACCTGTGGCTTTGATCTGATGACCTCGAAAAAAATCGGCCCAAGGTGGCTATCCGTCCTGTTAGCCTTTGTATAGATTTCACACTATCTACGATATTGATATCCTCAATGGACTTGATTTTGTCGGGGTTGATCTCGATTCCCCAATTTGATATAATGAAGCCTAGGAACTTGTCGGAACAGACCCCAAAGGCACATTTTTCTGGGTTATGCTTCATGTTGTACTTTCTTAAGTTTTTGAATGTTTCCTGCAAATGAGTTAAATGGTCCTTAGCACGCAGGGACTTAACCAACATATCGTCAATATAAACTTCCATTGATTTACCTATCTGTTCCTCGAACATTTTGTTAACTAGGCGTTGGTATGTAGCCCCAACATTTATTAGCTCGGAGGGCATTACATTGTAATAGTATGTTCCATACTTAGTGATAAACAGGTATTCTCATGGTCCTCCGGGTTCATTTGAATTTGATTGTACCCGGAGTAGGCATCGAGAAAGGTAAGGATTTCTTGGCCATCCATAGCATCGATCATGCGATCGATGTTAGGCAGTGGGAAGGCATTTTTAGGGCATGCTTTGTTTATATCCTTATAATCTACGCACATTCTAAGTTTTTTCCCTTTTTTAGGGATACAACTACATTGGCTAAGCACTCGGCATATTTTACCTCCCGAATGGACCCTATTTTAAGAAGTTTAGTTACCTCAACCTTTATGAATGCTTGCTTCACCTCGGACCGGAGCCTGCTTTTTTGCTTTACTAGTTTGAACCTGGGGTCGAGGCTCAACTGGTGTACTGTTATTTCCAGTGGGATACCTGTCATGTCTAAATGGGAACAAGCAAAACAATCTATGTTATTAATAAGAAATTGAATGAGTTTTTCCCTGAGTTCGGGGGTTAACTCGGTTCCTAAGTATACCTTTCTCTCGGGCGTATACTCGATCAGTATGAGTTGTTCCAGCTCCTCGACTGTTGACTTGGTTGCATCTGATTCTTTGGGAACAACGAAAGTTTGAGGAGTAAGAAAATCCTCTTCTTCTTCCTCGATTACCTGTTTCTCTGATTTGGTCAAGGCTGGGGACGATGATTGCTATTTAGCCGTCTACTTATCTTTGCTGCTTGATTTTTTCAAGGTCAAAGGCGCTGGTATCTGTGTTACCTCATCGACTGCACACATTTCCTTTGCAGTATGTTGTTCCCCGTAAACGGTTTTCACACCATCCATTGTTGGTAATTTCATCATCTGATGAATGGTTGATGGTACTGACCTCATGTTGTGGATCCAGAGCCTCCTGAGTAGTGCAGTATATCTCATTTTGCCTTCAATGACATGGAATTTTGTATCTTGGATGGTCCCAGGCACGTTCATTGGTAGGATTATCTCCCCCTTCGTAGTTTCACTTTCCATGTTGAAGTTGTTCAAATCCCGAGATGCAGGTACAATTTTGTCCTGCAGGCCGAGCTGCTCTATGACCCTTGATCTGATTATTTGATGACCTAGATCCATTAGAACACGTTTAACTTGAATTTTATTTTACAAGATAGAAACTACCAGGGCGTCATTGTGCGGCTAAGAAATGCCTTCCGCTTCCTTGTCATTGAACGACAGGATGCCCTCGGGCACATAACTCCAAGTCCCCTTTTCTTTGGTAATCGTTACCTTGGTACGTTTGAATATAGGCCCTTGCGGAACATCAACCCAGACAACGATCATATGAATTACATATTGCGGCTCTTCATGCTCATTATTTCTATTGGCGTATCTGTCTGTGAAGTAATTCTTAGCTCGTTCACTAAGAAACTCTCGAAGATGACCCTCGTTGAAAAATTGAGCTACCTCCTCCCTCAGCTGTCTGTATTCTTCGGTCCTATGGCCATGCGTGCCATGATATTTACACATCAAGTTTGGATTTCTTTGAGAATGATCGGTTTCTATCGGTCTAGGCCACCTGGTGTCTTTGATCCTTCCTATAGCCGATGCGATCCCCGATGCATCGACACTGACATTATACTTCGATAACCGAGGTATTTCTGCGGGATCGGTATGTTTATCAAAATCACTCTTACTCATAAGTCAACAAGAATTTTTCCCTCAATCATTTCTCCGATCATTCCGAGGAGGATTGCACCCCGGACTATTGTTTCTCTGATCTGCGACATATGGTTGATACCTTTCCCTATTTGATCGTGGTTCCCTGTCGGTATTTCTCGGGGCCTTAACTGTTAATCTATTTGGATAAACTAAACCCTAGGGTCTCCCAACAGGTCGTCCTTCACCCTGATCTTTGATTGTTAACGATTATGCACATTTGCCCAAGTTACAACTGGATAGTCGATCGGGTTTTGCTTCAACTACCGAGATGCTATCGAACTCCGCTCGTTCAACCTTGTGTAAAAGCTTGCACAGCCTAATCATCTAAGATTGGTGGCGATTCCATTTGCTCCATTTGAAATCAGGATATGAACTCCCTTAAAATATCATTACCCCTTTGTCTTATCTTGAAAACGTCTGATTTCCTTGTCGCAACCTTTATAGCCCCGTCATGTGTCTTTACAAAGGCATATGCTAACATAGCAAAGAAATCAATAAAATTTGGTGGCAAGTTGTGATACCAAATCATTTATCCTTTTGACAAAGTTTCCCAAATTTTTTCAACAAAACTAACTCGATCTTGTTATCATTTATGTCATTTCCATTGATCTCGCATGTGTACGAGGTGATGTGTTCATTAGGAACGCTTATTCTGTTGTACTTAGGTATATCTATCATACGGAACTTCTTGGGAATGGGCTTCGGAGGTGCACTCAGAGGGAATGGCTTTTGTACGAATTTTTTGGCGTCCAAACATTTTAAGACCGGGGGTTCCCCCTGTATTTGATCAACACGGGAGTTATACGTATCCACTTTTTGTCATTATCCTCAATTTTTCCTCCACCGACTCGATTCTTTTGGTGAGTTCCTCGAGCATCCTCATAATCATGGGATCAGTCCCCGAGCCATTACCGTTCGATCTTTTTGGCACCGACTCAGTTCGACGAGTAATTTCTGGTTCGGCCACACTTGGAGTTTTATGCTGACTTTGAAGCTGAGCGATAGCAACCTATTGAGCTTGTAGCACCTTGAATATTACTTGGAGGCTAACTCCCCCATCTCCTATACCCTATGTTCCTTGGCCACCGGATCGGACTTCCCTGCGTACACTTCCTCCGGGGTCTGCGCCTAAATCCGCATTCAAAGCAATGTGAACTAACATTGACTGGTTCCACTATTGGCACTTCCACAGGGTTAATTAGTGGCACACCGGCTCCCGAAGTAACTACATTGTTGTTTTTCCCATGAAATCCAAGACCAACATCACCTTGTATGGGTGCGTTTTGTGAGTTTGACATGTTTTAACCTAAGAACAAAATTCTTTACAAGAAAAAGTGTGAAAATAATATGTGCTATCAGACTCAGTAATGAAATAATCACTAGTATCTTTAGCCCCACGGTAGGCACAAAACTGTTTACCCCAAGATCCGAGTAACAATTAAATTTGTTTTGTGGTCTTAAAGATATGTGATTTAGTCCAATACTAACAAATAACCAAGAATCTAAACGTATAAATTAAAGAAGTGAGTTAAATCAAACCGGTTCTTAAGAAAGTCTTGACCTCGAATTATGATGACCTCGGAGTAGGTCAATAAGAACAGTAAAGTACGAACAACAAAGTTAAGGGACAATTCTGATGAGTAATGAGCAAGAAAGTAAGAGCGTATATTCTTTCGCCATTGATTGATGATGCCTTACAAATGATTGGTGTCTCCTTTTTATAGTAGGGGAACCCTAAATAAGGTACATTTACATTTTCAGTAAGGAATCTTATTGGAACATGTGTCTAACCGCCTAGCACAAATCCATACTAACTCGTAGAAATCCATTCTGCAATTTACGCCATGATCTTAGAGCCATCGCAGGAATCTCGCTTTTTCTGTCATAAACTATGATGGTATCCTCTCGATATAGGACGTACTCGGCCCCGGTGTTCATCGACCCTTCCAATCTTCGAATATAGTATTATGCTATCGGGCTTGAGCCCGGCCCATATCGAGTTTGTTCCTCGATGCACCCCTCGAGCCTACAGAATCGGGGACACAAGATTTTACCTTATACAGGTCTAAATTCCCAAATTTTGAAATCCCTTATTTCCACCCAAAAATCCCCAATTCCACCATGAAAAACCTAGATTCTAGGACTTTGTAAAAAGAGGTTAAATATTGAAAGAAACTATTTAAGAATCACTTATAATTTGGGAGGAAAAAGTCTTTGGAAAATCGCCTCTTGTGTTCTAGGTTTTGAAAAATGGTAGAATGAATGAAAAATCTCGTCTAACCTAGACTTATCAACTACAGATGTCGCATTAGCGATCTGAGATTCACATTTGCAAAGCTCGCAACTGCAAGAAAAGTATCGCAAATGCAAACTCCTTGCATTTCTACAGCCATCGCAAATGCGAACATCTTGTCGCAAATGCAAACCCTGACTTCCGCAAACGCGGACCTATTCTTCGCAATTGCGAAGCTACCCAGTCCCTTCCCATGCTCGCAAATACAAACATTCTTCGCAAATGCGAGGTTCGAATTTGCGAGCCAAGCCTCGAAAATCCGAGATCTGCAAACCTGAGCACACTGACAAATTTTCTTGAGTCCAAATCACTCCGTAACCTATCCAAAAATCACCCGAGCCCTCGAGGCTCCAAAACAAACATGCACACAAGTCTTAAAATTTCGTACAAACTTGCTCGTGCAATCAAATCGCCAAAATAATATCTAGAACTATGACTTTAGCACCAAATCACATGAAAATCTTAAGAACACTTTGAAATTCCTCTTTTCTCAACCGTATGCCTGAATCACCTCAAATCAACTTCGATTTCCATCAATTTTCACAGACACTACTTAAATATCATACCCAATACCTGCGAGATCAAAGATTAATTAAATTCTTTAAATCATTAGATTTTTCGTCTTACGATTTTTATAAAAAATTTATTTCTCGGGCTAGGGACCTCGAAATTTGATTCCGGACATACACCGAGGTCCCACATTTCAATACGGTCCCACCGAGACTGTCATAACACGAGTCTAGATCCATTTAATTAAAACGTTGACCGAAATCAACTAAATTAACTTTTAAGGGAAAATTTTATTATTATTCTCAAATTTCCACATGAAAGCTTTCCAGAAACATGCCCGAATTATGCACGCAAATTCAGGAGGAATAAAATGATGTTTTGGAAGCCTCGGAATAAGGAATCGAGTTCTAAAATATAAGATGACCTTTTGGGTCATCACATTGACCTATCCTTATGTGTGTTGTAAGAAAATCTTAAGCGAACCATACTTCGCAGGAAAGGAGTTAAGAATGAAATGCACAAGAAATGGTTCAAACATATCCACCTCAAGGGAATTGAGTTTAGCAGCAATGTCTCTCATCTTCATAATGTACTCACGCACTATACGACTTTTGTCAAAAGTCATACTTGAGAGTCTCTTCATAAGGGTGTTGGCCAATGCCATGTCAGTGCTTATGAATTGTTCATCAATTGCCTTCATTTAAGCTTTGACCTTATTGCTATTAAGGATACAACCCCTAATGCTTTGGCTTATGTGGCCTTTTATGAATATTAAACTTAAGCTATTAGATCGCTTCTACCGCTCATAATTAGCCTTCGCCACTGGCGTACTTGAATCTATGGGAATAGGTGGTTCTTTCACACGGAGTACCAGGTCCAGATCCGATCACCCTAGAGTGAGGACTTTCTCCTTCCATTAAGCTTAATTGTCACCAGAAAGCATTGGAATTCAAGCATTCTCATTAAAAATAACGATTGGAAAAGCTGTAAAGACTACAAAATAAGGATTCATACATAAGCTATAAATTACAATCCAGCAAAAGGTGAGTCGAGTAAAATACCGATTCCTAGTAAATTCTAGACCTTCCTATGGGCAGAGGTTGCAACACATGCATAAAATTTACTAACTTTATTAGACTAGTAAATCAAAACACATAGAAATTAATCTATACCTATAGACATAAGATAATTTCAACTTAAAGGTTTACTATCTCATTCCAATTAATCTTACCAAAATGGTTACTTCCGTGTAGGGCTGATTTACCATTTCAATAAGATAATTGGACTAAATAGATGTCATTACAATTTTAATTTTAATCACTAAACTTTATGTGATTGAACAACTTAATTTCTTTTATATCAAGTATTCAAGATGTCGTGGCTACTCCTAAGTATATCACATGAAAACACTCAAATATGACATCTCAAAATAATGAACTTAACGAAGATGTTTATTACTTTCAAAACAGGCACATAAAATATAAGCACAATGCCAATGTTCCAAAAACCAAGTCTTAATTCTTATAATTAATCTAAATACTATAAGAATATCCTTGAATAGTAGCAAATCGACTCAAAAACACGTCCAAAAGTGACACGATTGCTCTAAGTACTTAATTGGATAAATGTTTTCAGTCACGTCTAAATATACAACTAGCAAATAATGATCATAATGAGTATAAACTAAACATGATTCATGATATCATGTGTCTAAAAATGTATTACTTCCACGATTATCATTTTCTAGGGGCAATGCATGACCCATAAAGGAAATAAATTGATTTCACATAGCAAAGCAAGAATATACTTTAAAAAAAGGTTCAAGACTTTTATAGCCAAACATGTTCGATTGCTTAAATGCTAAATGAACTTAAAACATAAATAAATAAAAATATATTTTCAGATTTTGATGTAATTCCCAATAAATAGATCAAGAAGAACAAAAAGGTCCAAAATATTGGTTGACTCCCATATTCAATTATATAGTCTTGGTCTAGACCTGGAAACAGCCTCTCTGCCCCTCGGGGTAGGGCTAAGATCTGTGTACATATTACCCTCCCCAGACCCCACTTGTGGGATCATACTGGGTCGTTGTTGTTGTTGTTATTGTAGTCTTGGTCTAGAATGGTTAAATAAACAGATGAATCTAAACCACTGAAGCAATTAAACTACAATACAAAAATTTATTCCAATATTGCAAACGGGTAGGAGACAATATCATAGAGAAGCGAAGAGTATGGGCAAACGACGTAATAGTGAAACATATCACCAATAGTATATACTATTTCTATCACCATATATCGGGACAAGAATTTTTCCCGAACACTGAACAAATTAGTTAAAGGGAGGGTCTGATACCACGATGTTGATATTTAAACACATATACAGAGCCTACGCAACAGAATATTAATAGGAACGTACCTTCAGCCATAGTTGTTCAGGCGTTGTAGGGAATCGCCTCTGTAACCTTTAGCAAAAAACTAGAGAGTCTTCTAGCATGTGCCTATCGTAGGATGTCAGACTAGACGGTAAATTTCTAACAGGAGCAACATGGTGCTAATGGTAAAAGTGACTCAAAAGTCTTTATAGGTTACAAGGTCTAATTTCAAGTAATTTTTTTTAATTCCTTATTTGAATAAGAGCTAGAGCTAGGATTTGAACCTTTTGTTATAAGGATTTTAATTTTTTTTATGTTATTGGGTTATAAATTACTAATTTACACATATTCAATAAATTTCTTAAGACGATACATGATTAAACCAAAGTTACTAAGTTCGACCGAACCCGTAACTTCTGCTCTCCCTCCGTTAGGAGTGTCAATAGTTCGGTTCGGCTGGTTATTTTATAAATTTTGTATCATACCAATTTTTTGGTTATTCTATTATGTATAACCAAAATTAGACTTTTCGAAACCGTCTCAATCATATCGGTTTCTCTTCGGTATCAGTACGGTTCGGTAAATTTTCCTTAATTTTTTTAAATGTCATGTAAAAGTTACTAATGGAAGAAGTAGAATGCAATACTTTTATATGACTTAGCAAAACTCTCCAAGATATTTTTATAGTTTAAAAAATGATTAATTAAGAAAATATGAAAGATGGCAAGAGTATAGATCCATCAAAATTCTACAGCAGCGTAAATGAAACTAAGCAAATACAAAAAAAATATAAATCACATGAGTGGAAAGATGTTAACCAAGTTGGGATTCAAGAATAAAGTCTATAGAAGATTGAACATTTCAAAAAGATAAATCTAATTCATACGAAAGTAAATATATTCAATACATTGTAGGTTGCTACTCCTAATCGCTACAATATCTTGTGTTTTGCTAGTGAATATGCTGGAAATAATTTAGTTTCAATAGAAGTAGCATAATAGGATTTTGAGTTTAATTATTTATTGGCTTGTACTATTTCATAATTTCAAGGCTCAAGAAAAAAATTAATACTTTATTATTTTTAAACTTAACATACAAATATATTTTCTATATTGTAAAATTTATTCGGTACGGTTTGATATTTTTTCGATTTATTTTTCGAAAAATAAAAACCTACTTTAATTATCGGTACGGTTTTAGTTTTATATAAAAACCTACAGTTTTATTAAAAAAAAAACCTAAAAGTCAATTCGGTAATATACAGTTCAGTCGGTTTAGTCTGTTTTTTAAATATCCATTGGCACTCTACCCTCCACCCCTGATTAGATTTCCTGATTTTGACCCTTGAGTCATATAATTATTTCCCAAGTATGTAACACGATTGACCAACACTCCAAGATGTAAAATAGAATTTGAAATTCTGGAAATGAAATATGACATGATAGTAAAAATTTGAGTTTAAAATGGAGTATAACATAGTAGTCAAGTACTACCCAATCTTTTAACTCTTAAGAAACAAACTGTTCTAATATGCAAAACAAAAAAAATGTTTGAATTTACTTTTGTTTAGTTTTATTTTGGAGACTCAAACTATTAACTGCTTTAACGGGTTCCAGAAATCCTCTGATAGTTAAGGCTGCGACCATGTTATCATGAACAATCTTAGTTAATCTGGTATTGTTGACTTGAAGAAAAAGGAGGAGGACAAAGTAACTAAGGTTTTCTTTTAAGGAACAGTGAGTTTTTTATAACAGAAAAGATGTAGTGATATCACGTTCGTCTTCAATGCTTTTTTGAAGAGCAATGGAAATTTGGTACAACCAAAGACTTGGTCATCTAGATTAAGCCTCATATATATTTTAGCAAAGGAAAAGGGGAAGTCAAGTCTCCATTATTTGTCAATTGGACATTTCCTTACTATGTGCCAAAAAACAAAGGGAGAAGATTCGCTAGGAAGGTGGAAACGTCAATAACATATAAGCAATTAGCAACCTCGGAATACCTTGTGCATAACTTGCGAATATATGCTAGTAACGATAGAAAGTCAATAACAAAAAGGTGGAAAGTCAATACGACGTAGGAACCTAGGAATACAAATTACTCGGGGTATTATCACTTTTAGCCCGTATCAAAAACTATTTATATTTGCTAGCCGAAAAAGGGTGTAAAATTTGTATAATCTTTATATATATACAAAAAATATACATTTTTTTTGCTATTATTTTTATAGCGGCTATACAATATCATTTTTCCATTGGTAACATCTACTGGGCCCAAGAACTACTTCTGATGGGGCCTTATTTCTGGACCTATCATAAAAAGCCCAAAATTAAAATTATTTGAGAGAAAATCATATATAGCCACCCGCTGAAAACTTATAACAGTCGGTAGCCATAAAATTATACGCTACATATTATAGCCCTAAACTAATTATAACGGCTAGCAATTGAAATTATAAAACACAGCACTTCAAACAGAAATCATCGGGCCATATCATTGGCCCAACACCTGAAAAGAAACCCACCAGCGATGTTATTCCCAATGAATATCCTATGTATTTTTAATTCGTTCGTCCTTTAGTTTCTATTTCCTATGGTCTCACAAGCATTTCTGATTCGCCATGTATTAATTTTTTTCTTCTAATAAGTTGATAAAAAAAACTCGAAGAAGAATTGGTGAAAATTTTTATTTGGTAACTACCCAATTAAAGCACCATCTATTTGTCGATTAGAAATAACTCCAGCAAAAATTAAATTATTTAATTTCATGGAACGTTAGGAATATGTGCTATTAGAAAATAATTATAACAGGTCGACAAAATAGATTATTGCAAATAACTAAGTATTAGAAACTACTTAGTTAGTGTATACTGACTAAGTATATTGTATTACAATAATTTTACACGATGCTCTTATTGAATTATAGAAGTTTTATGATTGTTCTTTCTCAGGTAACTATGCATAATGTTGAAATATATACAAAATAGACTTTTACTATACAATTTAAATACAATAGACGTCACTATACAAAATAGTCTGTTACTATACAAAATATATATTAAATAAACTGTTATTATACAAAATAGACTGTCACTATATAAATAATATACAAAATAGACTAACATTATACAATTTATATACAATAGACCATCACTATACAAAATAGACTGTCATTATACAAAAAATATACTAAATACACTGTCATTATACAAAATATGTACAAAAAAGACTATCACTATATAAAAATATACTAAATAGACTGCCACTATACAATTTATATAAAATAAACTGTCACTATACAAAATATATACAAAATAGAATATCACTATACAAAGTAGACTGTTACTATACAAAAATATACAAAATAGACTGTCACTATGCAAAAAATATATAAAAATAGACTGTTATTATACAAAAAATATATACAAAATAGACATTTCGTATATGACCTACATTACATATTTCATTCAATTCTTAGCTAATACTTATCAGATCCAGAAGTACAAAATACAATTTAAAAAGGCAAAACAGGGCTGCCCTATCGCGCCAAGTTCCTTTCGGCTATTATATGCAATATGTTTGGATCGAAGGGCCATTTTCTGCAAGTGGGCCAAAATATGGGCTATCCGGTAGCAATAAACCCAACGTTTTATATTGGACATCTGTTTATAATACAAAAGTTTCGAATATGAGGTATATTATTGGATAAAAGAGAGGATAACTGCGTTTTAAATTAGACTACAGCATTTCTCATCATTTCCCTTTCCATCTTCTTCATTTTCTAAAGCATAACCAAAATTATAAAGTAAAAGGGAAAAAATTTCAAATTAAAAATAATATTAAATTGATCAAAGTGGGACTTAATTTGTGGAGGTTTTGAGCTCTACCAAATTTGGGTCACGACGTATATAAATTAACCTTTCGAAAGTTTCGGTGTGCTATTTTTTTGAAACTTCTCAATATACAAACAGAGAAAAGTGAAATGCTATCCACTCAGATTATAACAATTTCTATATCAATAAAGTAGTCTTTAATTTGTTTTCGTTGTATTTTATAACTTTTTCTGCATATGCTGAGTTTCTTTGTTATACGGGCTGAGAAGCTGACAACAACTCTCAAATAATATAACGGAGATGTTCCAACTCTAGGAATCATATTTCTTTGTCACACCAATCCGAAATGACCTTAAATATTGCAGACAAGTCCCAAATGACATAACGGAGCTGTTCCAACTCTCGGAATCACATTCCAACCCCGATATCATAAAAGTCAACTATGGGTCAAACTTCTCAATTTTCCAAAACTTCAACTTTTTAATTTTCGCCAAAATGCTTCAAATTACCCTACGGACCTCAAAATCCAAATCCCGACGTACGCCTAAGTCCAAAATAACCACCCGAGCCTATCAGAACTATCGAAACTCCAATCCGAGGCCGAATGCTCTAAAGTCAAATCTTGGTTAATTCTTTCAACTTCAAGCTTTTCCAAATGAAAGTCACTTCTAAAAATCTTTTTCGAACTTCTCAAAAACCCGAATCGATGATGTACGAAAGTCATAATACACTGTGTGAAGCTACTCGTGACCTCAAGCTGCCAAAACGAACGCAATTGCTCAAAACGACCAGGGTCCTTACCGTCATGTTCATTTGTTATAAACGAGGTAAGTTTAAAGGTTTTGGAAGGAGATAAAAGCCCTTGATATAAAGATAGATGGTTCCATATTCCTAGTTCTTTTGTTACCATTAATAGAAATTTGACCAAAAATTTCAAAAACTTATCTGAAAATAAATCTTGGCCTTTCAATTTTAAAGAGCACACGTGTCACTTGATCTAGACTATATTGATATATACTGGAGCAACTAGTAATGGAGCCAAGCCGCTCCCCCGTAATTAAATATACAAACAGTGCTGAAACATGCCACTTTTTGAGGCTACAGGGACTAAATGAAAAGGACATTGTATTAGACATAACGTTTTACTTCTATACATTTACATTATCATGTTATTAAAGAAGTAATTAAAAGTAACTATCCATAAAAAATGAAATTAATAACTCCATATATCAGATTAAATTGCAATGGTACTTGGTAGTATCAAAATTTAATTAAACTGTCTGCAAATAAGTTAAATCCATTAAACAAAAAGTCAATGGAAACTCTTGAATGGTGGATTAAGGTTCCGTGTGAGAACTGGTAAAAGGACGTACTAGCAAAATCCAGCGGTTAGGGTACTTCTTGCTATCATTGGCACCAAATATTGCCAGCAAATATTTATATGGAACTAAACCCGAAATTCATAGTTCCAAAATCTTAGATTTAACAGTGGAAAGGAGAAAAATATCAACAACAACAACAATCTAGTATAATATCACAAGTGGAGTTTGAGGAGGGTAATATGTACGCAGACCTTACCCCTACCCTGAGGGGCAGGGAGGATGTTTCCAGGAGACCCTCGGCTCAAGACAACAACAAGAGACGATATATAAGTACTGTCAATAGACTCATACTAAAATAACATAAAATACATAACATAACATAAAATAACAGAATAATAACAATATAAGAAATATAGGAAATACGAAAAGGATGGAAGGTATACTAATATCCAACAGATAAATTCCTGCATCAGTAACTGATCAGTAACCTTCTAAGATTAACTCCTAACTGGCTAGTCTCACTCTAGTGCGCTGTAGAAATATCCACAACTTCCCCCTAACCTACAACTTTAATGCTCGACCTCCACAATTCCCTGTCAAGGGCCATGTCCTCAGTAATCCTAAGACGCGCCATGTCCTGTCTGATCACCTCTCCCCAATACTTCTTAGGTCTCCCTCTACCTCTCCTCGTGCCCACCACAGCCAGTCGCTCACATCTTCTCACCGGTGCATCAGTGCCCCTCCTCTGAATGTGCCCGAACTATCTGAGTCTTGCTTCCCGCATCTTGTCCTCTATGGGGGCCACACCTACCTTCTCTTGAATATCTCCATTCCTAATCTTATCCATCCTTGTATGCCCGCACATCCACCTCAATATCTTCATCTCTGCTACTTTTATCTTCTGGATGTGTGAGTTCTTAACCGGCCAACACTCGGTCCCATACAACATGGTAGGCCTAACCACTGCTCTATAAAACTTACCTTTTAGTGACGCTGACACTTTCTTGTGAGTGTCATTGTCACACAGGACTCCCATTTCTAACCTCCACTTCATCCACCCCATCCCTATACGGTGTGTGACATCCTCGTCGATCTCCCCGATTCCCTGAATAACTGACCCAAGGTACTTGAAACTACCCCTCTTAGGGATGACTTGGGTGTCAAGCCTCACTTCCACTCCCGCTTCCGTCGGCTTGGCCCCAAATTTGCACTCGAGGTATTCCGTCTTCGTCCTGCTCAACCTGAAACCTTTAGACTCAAGGGCATGTCTCCAAACCTCTAGCCTCTCGTTGACTCCGCGTTGTGTCTCGATAAGTAGGACTATGTCATCAGCAAATAGCATGCACCGTGGCACCTCCCCTGAATATGATGCGTTATGGCATCCATCACCAGAGCAAATAGGAAAGGGCTAAACGCAGACCCTTGGTGCAACACCGTAACTGCTGGAAAATGCTCGGAGTTGCCTCCTACTGTCCTAACCCGAGTCTTAGCCCCATTATACATGTCTTTAATCACCCTAATGTAGGCTACCGGGACCCCTTTAACCTTTAAGCTGCTCCATAAGACCTCCCTAGGAACCCTGTCGTATGCTTTCTCTAGATCGGTAAATACCATGTGGAGATCCTTCTTCTTATCCCTGTATTGTTCCACCATCCTCCTAATAAGGTGGATAGCTTCTGTGGTAGATCGCCCCGGCATGAACCTGAACTGGTTATCTAAAATAGACACCGCCCTTCGCACTCTCATCTATACCACTCTCTCCCAGAATTTCATGGTATGACTCAGTAATTTGATATCCCTATAGTTGTTACAACTCTGGATATCGCCTTTGTTCTTATACAACAGAACCATTGTACTCCACCTCCACTATTCAGGCATCCTATTAGTCTTGAATATAACATTAAACAACCCAATAAGCCATTCCAAGCCTGCTCTACCCACACACCTCCAAAGTTCAACCGGAATTTCATCTGGCCCGGTAGCTCTGCCCCTCTTCATCTTATGCATTGCCTCCATGACCTCATCGACCTCAATGTTCCTACAATAACATAATTCATGGGGGTTGTTGGCATTTCTCAATTCACCTATTACAATATCTTGATCCCACCGACAAATTAAATATCATGAATGATGTTGAGCTAATGGCTTATTTGGCATCTAAGCCCAAACATAAACACTAATGGTAAAACTTTATCTAATCAGTCTTCTTTTGTATTTGTGCCACTTTGTATTTTATCCCGCTTTAGTATTCAGCTCATTCTTGTATTTTAGCTTATTAGATTAATACTGGTGAAGCTCAATGTATAAATAGGCATATAACATTCTAGAAAGACCCATCGGGTAATTCTCTATGGTTTGAGGAAAAGATACAGGCCTGACTCTCTTTCTCTTAGATATGAAAACCTAATGTGATTTCTCCTCTCTCACTCGATTTACTATGTTTTCATGGTATCACAGCAGAGATTCTGGCACATCTCCTCTCGCTCTTTCGTTCGATCTTACCCCGATTTATTTTTGTTGGGGATTTTTTCTCTGGTGGTTTGGTGAATCGGAGTTTTGGTTCACACGAAGGAGACTTCTATCGACAAATTTCTCAGTTTGGCATTTTGGGTGAATTTCCGACGTCTTGAGCTCAATTTTGACGATTCTACTCACATCTGGTCTATATCACTCGGAGCTAGGGTTACGATTGATTTGAACGTCGTTCTTCTCCGGTAGCAAAGAAGTTGGTTAAACATATTCTTTCTCTCTAATTAGTGATTTTGCATGTAGGTTTTGGTGGAAACCTAGTCTGTTGCTAAACAATTGTCCATTTCTCTCTTAATATCAACTCCTACGTTCATTTCTTTATGAAGTAGTTATGAGTAACAGTGATAACTTCTCCCCTGATTCCACAAGTCCCCTTTTGGTGCACTCTTCTAATATTCCTGGTATATCCCTCGTTCATGTTCCTTTTTCAGGCAGTGGTTTTGGGGGATGGAAATTAAAGATGATAGTAGACCTGTCGGCTAAGAACAAGAGAGAATTTGTTGGTGAAACCTGTTCCCATCCAACTACCACTGTAGTTGAACAAAAATTGTGGGACAGGTGTAATAACATGGTGATATCCAAGTTGGGGTCAATGTAAGCACAATCTCTAATCCTCCTCTCATGTAGTACACACAAATAGTCAATTTTGACCAGAATAGGGCACCCTTTTTCTGTAAGTATCGCAAGAAGTTTGGACACTTAGTTGATAAGTGTTACAAGCTCCATGGGTACCCACAAGGTCCTAAGTTCAATAAAGGAAAGAAAGCTGCTGCTCATGCCACTACTGGTGCTCAGCTCAACCTTTCTGAGGGGAATACATCTGACCTTGTTGGACATTTCATTGAGAATCTTCAGTCTATTCCAAATGTTGATAATCAAGGGTCTGCAATTCCAGGTCCGAGTAGATAACAGTGTCACTCCTCCTTTTTACCCAAAGGGGGATATAAAGGAGTTTTTCCAATTAAAGTGACAATAACTGAAACGAAATTATTTATATTTATTCAGAGTCGCTACTTGGGATAATTTATGGTGTCCCATGTCACCGGTTTAAAATCACGAATCGAGGAAGTTCACTCTTATTTATGGTTTGCGAACACAAAAACCTGGATATGGAATTCTGTTAACCCGGGAGAAGGTGTTAAGCATTCTCGGATTCCGTGGTTTTAGAACGGTCGCTCAACTATTATTAATTGGCCTAATTATCTGATTAACTACACGTTTAAAACCTATTGTGCATTTTTTAAACTTTTCAAACCACTTTTAATTTTTTAAGGAATTTGTTTGAATGAGTTGCGATGTCGCGCACTCGCTTGTTTTGTACACAACGCGAATCGCGTCACGGGAACCGTACCCACGATCTACAATATGTTCAATTTTATTATTATTATTGGAAGTTGTGGCCGGGTCACATGAAATGTGCACTCGGATTTGAACATTATATATCACAATTATGTCTCGAAAACTGTACCTGTAGCTATGATGATTTAGTATTAATCGCGCCTAAAGCAAGCTACTATATTCATAATTATTTTCCTAAATTTTGGATTACCGTGAGGCTTAAGAGTTATACATTCTTCTGACTTAGCACCATTCATGGGCTATTCTTATTCCTTGCCAAGAAAGAAACAACTCCAATTTTTCATCTATCAAATTTAACAACTCAATTTAAAGTCCATAACATCTTTAACAGAAATCGTCTAACCAAATTTACATTTACTCAAATGAATTAATCTTTAAAACCAATATATGACCCAAAATATATGCAATCAGTAAACAACTAATACAAAAGAGATCAAGTATTATTCATAGAGCAAATGATATCCGTCACGGGCAAATAGAAATACTAATATACCAAAGAAAGTGTACAATTAAAATATAAACAAATACTATAAAAAATGGATTCAAATACCTTAATATTGATGAATAGAGTTGAAAATTTGCAACTCAATCGGAATAACAAAGCAACAATCATTGGACTGAAATGTCAAAATTGCAAATCGAAACCTCGAATCGGCATCGGAAAACCAAACACGGACTACGACGATTTCAATAACACTGGAGATGGTTCCAGGAAATTCATATTCGATAATTGGATTTTGACCAGAAGGAATTTTTGATAATATATCTCATTTTTTTGGATTGCTGAAAGCACCTCCATCGGAGAGCTTCTAGACGAGATTGAATCAAGAGGAGAGCCAATTTTAAGGAAAAATCTCTTTCAATATTATCTCCACCAAACAAGAAAGAAGATAATAGCAGCAACAAACCAACTTGAAAGCTATTTACATTTTGATTGTAGTAATCTCCGACGGATTCACGGTAAAGGTACTATTGTGGAAGAGCAAGAATTCTCTTGAATTTTTGGAATTGAAGGTGCCATCATTTTTTGCTTTTTTCTATGGAAGGGGATCTAGAATTTAGGAATTAGGCATTATTTTATAGGGTGTAGGAATTAGGTTAGGTCAAATGGGAATGGTTATGGGCTCAATGTTTTGGGCTATCCGAAATTGGGCTTGGATTTAGGGAATTAGGTTGGACCATGTCTTTTGGGTTTGAATCTAGGCTAGGAAGACCAAATAGTGCAATGTATCTATAAAATGTAAAAAACACTCTAATTAAAATAAACTAATATAAAATTAAATACTAAAAGTGAAACTAAAATTTGTATTTTCAAACGTTATAATACTATAATAAAAATATACTAATTGACTTCAACCTAAAGATAAAAAATATCTTTTTTGTAATTTTTATTTTTTGTGATAAAAATAAAGTAAAAGAGTCAAAACTATTTAGAATAGCGATACTAAACCTAAATTAAATATTTACGCTAAAATGTGTAAAATCCTGAGGAGGGTAAAAATTACATGTCTACAGCTGCCCTCTTTGACTGGAAACACGAAGAGTTTTTGGACAAAGAACGACGAGACAGGTTTTTGACCCGACCCTTATTTAGAGAGACCAAAAACTAAAAGAAAAGAGAATGTGACCGAACACTGGTATCTGAGCTGCCTACACATCCTTGGCTATAAAGGAATAAGGACACGTGCAGTTCAGAATTAGGAAGAGTGATGGAGTATACCGAGGTAGAAAGCCGATTGAGGTGCCGTCGAGGTTCCGGTCCGCGGTCCCGTTATTATATCATAATCAAAATCTAAAAGAACTAAACAAACCTATCAGCTATGAATTATAAAGTTCCTATCTATGAGTCTTCTAAAGATTGATCTTGAGTCTTGGTTAGTTCTTTATGAGGACTCTGATCTGAATCTTGATGCTTGTTAGTTGCAGATGCTGATTCTTTCCTTTTTCAACTTCTTCGGATCAAGACTGGACATGTAGTGCTCATGACTTCAGCCATGTCTTGAGCAGTTCTCATCTTTCATCCGCTTCTGCATTTGGATTCACTTTCCTCTACTTTTTTTATTTTTATTTTTATTTTTTTGATTGAGACTTATTCTTTTGGTTATCTCGGACTGTCGACTCGCATTTTTGAAGAGAGCTTCCGCTACTTCTATCTTGAATTGAATTCTGAAATGACTTCCCTTGTTCTCCAAGTGGGCGCCTGCTACTAACTTGAAACTTGAAATGACTCTGAAATGAATTCCCTTGTTCTCAAGGTAGGCGCCTGATACTACAGCAAAACAGACAAAATAAAAGAAATTTTTCTGCCCCAGTTTGGTACCGGGAACATCTATGAGTGTTAATCGAATCCTGTTATCCAAAATAGTTCTATGAATTTAAAATCTAAATCCCATTATCCAGGAGGGTCCTCAAAATCAAAATTAAATCTCATCTTAAGAGTGCAAAATTTGAAAGATAAATTCTATTTCCTAAAAGTAAAACTTACGCTAAATCTCATTATCTATTAGGGTCCTGAAAACTTAAAACTACATCCCATTATCCATGAGGGTCCTGAAAAACTTTAAAATTAAATCCCATTATCCAGGAGGATCCTGAAAACTTGAAACTAAATCCCATTATCCAGGAGGGTCCTGAAAAACTTTAAAATTAAATCCCATTATCCATGAGGGTCCTGATTTCAAGACAACAAAAAGTTGATAACATAAGAAAATTAAAATTGCTTTTTTTTTTAAATTATCCTAGGAGAAAATTCGTTAGACTAGGTTTTCTATCTTAGGAGAAAGATTAATCATACTAAGATTTTGATTCTAGGAGAAAGTTCATCAGACTAGGCTTTTATATCTTAGAGAAAAATTCGTCAGACTAAGACATCTATTTTTCGGTATCTTAGGAGAAAGATTCATCAGATAAGATTTCTATCCTAGAAGAAAATTCATCAGTCTAGGTTTTCTTATCTTAGGAGAAAAATCCATCGGACTAAGACTTCTATCCTGGAGAAAGTTCATGGACTAGGTTTTTTCTTCTTCTTTTTTTGGTATCTTAGGAGAAATATTCATCAGACTAAGATTTCTATCCTAGGAGAAAGTTCATCAGACTAGGTTTTCTTATCTTAGGAGAAAAATTCATCAGACTAAGACTTCGATCCTAGGAGAAAGTTCATCGGACTAGGTCTTTTTCTTGTTCTTTTTTTGGATATCTTAGGTGAAAGATTCATCAGAATAAGATTTCTATCCTAGGAGAAAGTTCATCATACTAGGTCTTCTATCGTAGGAGAAAGATTCATCAGACTAAGATTTTGATCCTAGGAGAAAATTCATCAGACTAGGTCCATTTTTGTTATCTTAGGAGAAAGATTCATCAGACTAAGATGAATCCTAGGAGAAAGTTCATCGGACTAGGTTTTCTATCTTAGGAGAAAGATTCATCAGACTAAGATTTTGATCCTAGGAGAAAATTCATCAGACTAGGTCCATTTTTGTTATCTTAGGAGAAAGATTCATCAGACTAAGATGAATCCTAGGAGAAAGTTCATCGGACTAGGTTTTCTATCTTAGGAGAAAGATTCATCAGACTAAGATTTTGATCCTAGGAGAAAATTCATCAGACTAGGTCCATTTTTGTTATCTTAGGAGAAAGATTCATCAGACTAAGATGAATCCTAGGAGAAAGTTCATCGGACTAGGTTTTCTATCTTAGGAGAAAGATTCATCAGACTAAGATTTTGATCCTAGGAGAAAATTCATCAGACTAGGTCCATTTTTGTTATCTTAGGAGAAAGATTCATCAGACTAAGATGAATCCTAGGAGAAAGTTCATCGGACTAGGTTTTCTATCTTAGGAGAAAGATTCATCAGACTAAGATTTTGATCCTAGGAGAAAATTCATCAGACTAGGTCCATTTTTGTTATCTTAGGAGAAAGATTCATCAGACTAAGATGAATCCTAGGAGAAAGTTCATCGGACTAGGTTTTCTATCTTAGGAGAAAGATTCATCAGACTAAGATTTTGATCCTAGGAGAAAATTCATCAGACTAGGTCCATTTTTGTTATCTTAGGAGAAAGATTCATCAGACTAAGATGAATCCTAGGAGAAAGTTCATCGGACTAGGTTTTCTATCTTAGGAGAAAGATTCATCAGACTAAGATTTTGATCCTAGGAGAAAATTCATCAGACTAGGTCCATTTTTGTTATCTTAGGAGAAAGATTCATCAGACTAAGATGAATCCTAGGAGAAAGTTCATCGGACTAGGTTTTCTATCTTAGGAGAAAGATTCATCAGACTAAGATTTTGATCCTAGGAGAAAATTCATCAGACTAGGTCCATTTTTGTTATCTTAGGAGAAAGATTCATCAGACTAAGATGAATCCTAGGAGAAAGTTCATCGGACTAGGTTTTCTATCTTAGGAGAAAGATTCATCAGACTAAGATTTTGATCCGAGGAGAAATATTCTTCATACTAGGTTTTTTATCTTAGGAGAAAGATTCATCAGAGTAAGATTTTTATTGGGATGAAAAACCATCAGACTAGGACTTTTTATCTTAGGAGGAAAATGTGAAGAGAAATGGCAAAATTTTATGTACACTAGCAAGACAAATAAAGGCAAAGAGTTGAGAAACTTCCCGTTGTCGGCTCTTCTCTTCTTTTCTTCTCTTTTTTTTATTTTTTATTTTTCTTTCTTTTTCTCTGTTTTTAACCACTTTTCTTGTATTGCTTTGTTCCTGTTTCAAACAAAGAAAACTTTGTCAGTTTTAAAATGTGGTGGTTGGTTTGTGGCCTTGAGTCTTGAGCAGCTTGGCATTTGCTCGATCAACTTGAGTCGGTCTCATAAGACTTTTGTTCTGCACTAACTCTGTTTGTTTCACACCCAGTACCATTTGTATTTTCAGCTCAAACAACCTTATCCCAACTGGAGATCTTTTCTTAGGTGACCTTTTCTGATATCTTGAATGACTTCCTGCTTTTTGAGAAATTTGTCTGTCAGAGAGAATCACAAGTTATTTTTGCTTGCTCCAAGTAGGATGACAAGAGTCTTTTTGGGGAATCCTTTGCATGAATCCTCAAAGCATTTTGATAGTAACAACTGAGTGTGCTGGCCAAATTTGCTTTGTGTAACTGAAAAGCTGATAACATATTTTGAAATCTTTTCTTGCTTGTTTTGACAATGACTGACTCAGAATGAAGGACACAATGATGCAAAGAAACAGTATTAACAAGAAATGCCCTATCAGAAGGAGAGAAGGGAGAGTTTTTTTTATAATAACTAGCCTTAAAGATCATGACATGCATTTTGGATCAATGGCCTAATCTATCAAACTAATCCAATCTTCCCTTTTACCATTCTTATGACCTTTGAAGTCGGGCTTATTCGTGACGATTCTTTGCATCAGCTTCACAGCTCACTTTCGACTAGTGGTGCCCCGAGGGGTTTCCACTAATAAGTCTCTCTCATTTGTTCATCTCTACTTACTACCGCCTTACAGTGCCCGTGAGGGTTTTCACTAGTAAGACTCTCTCATTTTTCTTTCTCTTTTATTTTGTGAGCAATTTGACAATGTTCTATGTCGTGTGACAATCGTTGCTCATTCATGCTTTTCTTGGCATTCTTGGAGGCAGATCGGGAGGTCTTTATTTTGATGGATTTTGGATAGGATTGGAAAGAAAAGACATCATAAAGACTCAAAATAGACTCATAGTAATGGGGGTTGTAGACTTACAACTCTTGGACTATTTTTGGAATTTGTTTTTCGTTTTTTTTAATTCTTATTTGGTTGGACCGAACCGTGAGGCTGCCTACGTATCTTTTTTTTAAAGAATCGGGTCGAACGTAGTTCAAATATCTCACCTAACAATTTTTTTTCATATTTTATTTCATCTTTCTTTCTTTCTTTTTCTTTATATTTTACATTTATTTGATTTGTTGTAAGTAAGCCTTCATCTCTCTCTTTGAACGGTAACTTCTCCATCTTCGACAACGGTAACTTCTCCATCTTCTCCGGAAAATCCACCAGCAAACTAGCGTCGCCGGCAAACCAGCGCCGCCGGCACTCGTCCAGGTAAGTACCTGTCTCCTTTCTCTCTCCTCTCTCTCTCTCTCCTTTCTTTCTCCTTTCTCTCTCCTCGCATACCTCTCTTTCTTCCTCTTTTTTTAAACCCTAGTAGTGGCTAGGCCGGTGTCTGGCGACCCACCGACGCCGTCTCATCTTCCTTTTGTTTCTCCGACCACACCAGACCACTCTCATCTGTGTTTCCCTTTCTTCAAACCTTTCTTCACCGTACAACTGTTTCTCAGACCGGCACTATTTTTCGGTGACTGTTCTGGTGACAATCCCCTCATTTTCTTGGTCCCGTTGTGGTTTGTGTGTGTTTCAGGTAGCAGGGCAGGCCAGTTGGCCATCACAAAGGGCTGGATGTCGGGTTCCAAAGCACCCGGGTTGCATTCGCCGGAATTGCTGTAGCTGCCCAGGCAAGCGCGAGGCATACGGCCGAGTAGAACGGAGCGTCACCGGGCACATCAAGTCATATTTCCAGGTTCTTTCCATCGGGAGTTGATACCTCCCGTTTTCTTGTCTCTTTCTCCTTGTTAGTTAATTTGTGGCTATTTAGTTAGCATCACTTTAAGCGTATTATTAGAATACTTGTAGTTGCAATCGATTATTATCTAGTTTGGGTCCATGTTAGTGTTGTTTGGAGTTTGTTATAGGTATAGTGGCTATGGTGTAGGATGGTAGAGTAAGGTCATGTCCTCGAGGGGTACCGGGGGTTAGTAGGGGGTAGGGAGGGGGTCAGGGGTTGGGACGAGAGGAAAGGAGGGTAAGGGGAAATAGGGATCTTGTAGATTAAGGATCGGTTCATGGAACATAGGTACGCTGACGGGTAAGTCTATTGAGTTGGCAAAGATTCTCCAGAAAAGAAAGGTTAATATAGCATGTGTCCAGGAGACTAGGTGGGCAGGGTCGAAGGCGAGGAATACAGATGGGTATAAGTTGTGGTACTCTGAAGTCGTGAGGGGTAAGAATAGAGTGGGTATCGTGGTGGATAGGGATCTTAGAGAGTCTGTGGTTGAGGTTAGGCGAGTGAATGATAGGATAATGTTTATTAAGTTGGTGATCGGTGTGTGCACCTTCAATGTCGTTAGCACCTACGCGCCGTAAGCGGGCCTGGATGAGGAGGTTAAGAGGCGCTTTTGGGAGGGCTTGGACGAGATTGTGCGTAGTATTCCACCTACTGAAAGGTTATTTATTGGAGGGGATTTTAATGGCCATATTGGGGCGGCTGCTGGTAGTTATGGCAAGGTGCATGGTGGCTTTGGCTTTGGGGATAGGAATGGAGAAGGTACTTCACTGTTAGACTTTGCTAAGGCTTTCGAGCTGGTGATTGTGAACTCGACTTTTCCGAAGAGGGAGGAGCATTTGGTTACTTGTCGGAGTTTGGCGGTGAAGACTCAGATCGATTAACTTCTCCTCAGAAGGTGTGATAGAGGGTTGTGCAAGGATTGCAAGGTTATCCCGGGAGAGACCCTCGCGACTCAGCATAGGCTCCTAGTGATGGATATCGGCATCATAATGAAGAGGAAAAAACGGCATGCTTGTGGCCGACCGAGGATCAGGTGGGGAGCTTTAACCAAGCATAAAGCCCAGGAGTTGGAGGGGAGGTTATCCGCTATGGAAGCTTGGAGGAGTAGTGGAGAGGCGAGCACTATGTGGTCGATGACGGCGAACTATGTGAGGGAAGCGGCGAGAGAGGTGCTAGGTGTATCGAAGGGTTTTTCTGGCAGGCACCAAGGATACTGGTGGTGGAATGACACAGTCCAAGGTAAAGTGGAGGCAAAGAAGGTAGCGTACGCGAAGTTAACGGGGAGCACAAGCGAGGAGGAGAGGAGTGCGAATAGAGAGAGGTACAAAGTGGCTTGGAAGGAGGCAAAGCTGGCGGTCACGGAGGCTAAGAATGCAGCATTTAGCCGTCTATACGAGGAATTAGGGGAGAAAGGCGGGGAAAGGAAGTTATTTCGGCTGGCTAAAGTGAGGGAGAGGAAGGCCCGGGATCTGGACCAAGTAAGGTGCATCAAAGACGAGGATGGTAGAGTCCCAGATTAAGTAGAGATGGCAGACGTACTTTTATGGTCTTCTGAATGAGGAGGGGGACCAGGATATAGCGCTAGGGGACTTGGTGCATTCGGAGAGTCTTCAAAATTTTAGGTATTGTAGGCGCATTAAGGTGGAGGAGGTCGTGGGGGCATTGCGTAAGATGAGTAGGGGTAGAGCGATCGGGCCAGATGAAATTCCGGTTGAGTTTTGGAACTGTGTGGGTAGAGCAGGATTGGAATGGTTGACTGGGTTGTTTAATGTAATTTTTAGGATGAAGAGGATGCCGGAGGAATAGAGATCGAGTACAGTGGTACCATTGCACAAGAACAAGGGTGATATCCAGTGTTGTAACAATTATAGGGGTATCAAGTTACTTAGCCATACTATGAAAGTCTGGGATAGGGTGGTGGAGGTGAGGGTGAGGAAGACGATGTCTATATCCGACAATCAGTTTGGGTTCATGACGGGCCACTCCACTACGAAAGCTATTCACCTTATTAGGAGGTTGGTGGAAAAGTACAGAGATAAGAAGAAGGATCTGCACATGGTGTTTATTAACTTGGAGAAAGCGTATGATAATGTTCCTAGGGAGGTGCTCTGGAGATGTCTTAAGGCGAAGGGCGGGACGGTAGCCTACATACGAGCGATCAAGGACATATATGATGGAGCTAAGACTAAGGTTAGGATGGTGGGAGGCAACTCGGAGCATTTCCCGGTTGTTATGGGATTACACCAAGGCTTAGCGCTTAGCCCGTTCTTATTTGGCTTGGTGATGGATGATTCAACACACCATATTCAAGAGGAGGTGTCATGGTGTATGTTATTTGCTGATGACATAATTCTAATTGACGAGACGAGGGCCGGTGTTGACGAGCGATTGGAGGTTTGGAGACAGACTCTCGAGTCTAAGGGTTTCAAATTCAGCAGGTCTAAGATAGAGTACCTGGAATGCAAGTTTAGCGCTGAGTCAAGGGATGTAGGCGGGGACGTGAGGCTTGGGCCACAGGTCATCCCCAAGAGAGATAGCTTCAAGTACCTTGGGTCGATGAATTAAGGGGACGGAGAGATCGACGAGGACGTCACTCACCGCATAGGGACGGGCTGAATGAAATGGAGTCTTGCATCTGGAGTCTTGCATGACAAGAAAGTGCCACCAATACTCAAATGTAAGTTTTATAGAGCTGTAGTTAGACCGGCCATGTTGTATGGGGAAGAGTGTTGGCCGGTTAAGAACTCTCATATCCAGAGGATAAAAGTAGCAGATATTCGAATGTTGAGGTGGATGTGCGGGTACACTAGGATAGACAAGATTAGGAATGAAGATATTCGGAAGAAGGTGGGCGTCGCCCTTGTGGATGACAAGATGCGGGAAGCGAGGCTCAGATGGTTCGGGCACGTGCAGAGGAGAAGCCTCGATGCACCGGTGAGGAGGTGTGAGAGGTCAGCCATGGTGGGTACGAGAAGAGGTAGAGGGAGACCTAAGAAGTATTGGGGAGAGGTGATCAGGCAGGACATGGCACGACTGCACATTTCCGAGGACATGGCCCTTGATAGGAAGGCATGAAGGTCACACATTAGGGTTGTAGGTTAGGGGTAGTAAAGCTTTCCTTACTTCATTCCGGGGGTGAGGCGGGGTTGGATTAGGGTTCGTCTTAGATGGCTTGCAGTTTATGTTGGATCCATACTCTTCTTATTGTTTGTCTTAGCCCCGGGCCTTAGATTATAGTTACTGTTATTGCATGTCATTCATCTTTCGGTTTTTATGTTTATGTTATTATTACTTTATTTTCATCTTTCTGAGCCGAGGGTCTATCAGAAACATCCTCTCTGCCCCTATCAGGGCAGGGGTAAGGTCTGCGCACACATTACCCTCCCAGACTCCACTATGTGGGACTTCACTAGGTAGTAGTTGTTGTTGTTGTTGTTTCTTTCTTTTTCTTTGTCTTTTCCTTTTGTCTTTTTTTTTTAAAACAAGTTGCCCCAGCTTCTATTTTCTGGGGTCATGGACATTTGCCAGTTATTTTCTTCTTTATTTTTTTCATTTGAACTTTCTAAGAATTGCCCCAGTTTGTACTTTTGGGGCATGGACATTTTTTCATTTTTATTTTTATTGGAGTTTTAACTCTAAAGTTGATTCCAAAAGAGGGTAGTCAAAGAAAAATAACACATGCTCAAAGGGGTGACAAAGGGTATTAAGTGTTTGGGTAGCAGAAGAAGGGCATCCCAGCCTTGAGAACACTAAACACAGTATCCTTTTGCAATCTCAACATTAATGAGCATGTCTGTCTTCTTTGTATGTCGTGCTTGAAAAATACTTTCCATCGATTAGTGACAAACCTTTGACCAAGCTTAAATTGGTTTCAATATCCTCAAGCCTAATCTTAACAATGATTTGAAGGTGAACTTTACTTGCCCTTAATTCCAAATTATTTCAACTCTTTATTCATCCTCAAAAGTGTCTTGTTCTTAGTTGTCCAATTCAAGCTTAAATCAATTTTCTAAGATCTGGCCAAAAATTCTTCATGCATGTCATATCACTAAAAACTAGCGGGAAAAGAACTAAGCATGGAATGAAACAAAGGGACAAACTCTATTTTATTGAGTAAATAAAAAGTCAAACAACCTAAGATCTGAGTTGCAACCCTAAAATAACCAGACTAATAAAAATAGCAACAGAACAAATGAACAAGACTCACATAGACAAAATGGAGGGATATAAGGGTTTGACTCAATAAAAAGAATAAAATCTGGATGACAACCCTAAAATAACCCAGATAGTAGAAAAAATATCAAAACAAGCTACCAAGATTCCTTCCTAGTAAGGAGAGAATGACTTTTCAATTTTTTAGTGTCACGACCCTAAACCCTTACCCGGTCGTGATGGCGTCTCTCGTGAAGACACGGCCAGCCAATCAAACCCAATTCACCCTTTTAAATGGTTAAGCAGTAATAAACAGATGAAACATGAGTAATTAAGCCAAATTCTAAGCAATAGGTAGTATAATATGCGGAATACTGCCCAAACACAGCCCGATACCGGGGTGTCACAAGTCACGAGAATCTATTAGGGTCTAATATACAACGGAGTTCTAGAAAATACACTAAATATAGTCTAATGACATCAAGAGGGAGTAAAGCACTATTGCAGACGTCGGGCAGATACCTTGCTAAAACTCCCATGACTCTGCCTCTGCTCAGCCAATACCCGCTACTGGGTGTAGAAATACATGAATCTGCACAGAAGGTGTAGGGAGTAACATGAGTACTCCAACTCAGTGAGTAATAATCATAACTAAATGCTGAATGGCAAGAAATCACAAAAAGTTCATTAACATGCTGTATAGAAGCAGTTCAAAAACCAATAAGAAAGTAATGAAGCTGTAAAATCCCTTAAAACATCTTAGCTCAGTTTAAACTTCTTTGAAAATGACTTTTTAAACAGTTATGCAAATGAATGCAGAACATCTAGTGTAGATACGCACAGAAATCCGCCCCTCAGGCACAAATAAACAATTAAACAGGTAAATGACAGGAAAATAAGAAAGATAAGCACATAAGGTTCGCCCCTCGGGCACAATGTCAACAAATCCGCCCCTCGGGAAATATCTTAGAGCAGTACCAGCCCCTTGGGGTATCACATAGAACAATATCATCCCCTCAGGCAATCACATAGAACAATACCAGCCCCTCGGGCTATATCTCACATCACAATGGGTACCCACGCTCACTGGGGGTGTGCACACTCCTGGAGGGGACCCTTACAGCCCAAACGCAATATCAAAGCATCTCGTGGCATCATAAATAGGCTCTCGGCCTCATATCAATATCAAGCCAACTCGTGACACACAATCTCAGGCCCTCGGCCTCAAATCAATATCAGTGTTTCCTCACAACATAGGCCCTCGACCTTACTCAGTCAAAAATCCTCACGAGCCACTCGGGCAATAGTAAAACAGTGTTTCTTAGCCCAAACATCATTTAAAAAATATCATTTAAGTATTAAAACTGAGTAAACATGGCTGAGTATGAAAACAATGGTAAATAGCATGACTGAGTTCACGTATAAAGTCAAAACAGTGAGGAAATATCAATAAAATCCCTGAAGTGTTCAAATAGTTGGCACGAAATCCAAATATGGCATTCAGCCCAAATAATGATGATAGCAAATAGATTTCAATCAAATACGCAGTAAAATCATCAATCGGGACGGACCAAGTGGCAATCTCCAATACTGCATGACCCCACGCTCGTTATCAAGCGTGTGTCTCACATCAATATAGCACTACAATGTGCAATCTGGGGTTTTAAACCCTCAGATCATTATTTACAATCATTACTCACCTTGATCTGATCCAAACTCTAGCTCGCGATGCCTTTGCCCGCACGAATCAACCTTCGGATGCTCCAAATCTAGGCACAATCAGTACATAACCATTAAAACATGCTAAGGGAACAAAGCCCACTTGAAAATGTCCAATTTACATCAACAATCCCGAAATTGCTCAAACACGGCCCCCAGGACCCACGTCTAGAACTCAATAAAATTAACTTCAATGGAATCCTCATCCTCTCACGAGTTCATACATATCAAATTTAGCAAAATCCGACCTCATATGGTCACACAAAGGACTCTTAAATCTCAAGCCCTAATTACCCTTTTTTTTTGCTACTGATTTTCCATGTATTTCAAGCTTACAATGTTAAAATTCATCATAGAAATAAGTTTAGGATCCAAAAATCGTACCTACTTGAAATCCTCTTGAAAACTCTCTCAAAATCGCGAAGGGTGCAATATATACTTTCTGCCCTGACATTTTTGCATCTGCGGCCCAAATTCCGCTTCTGCAGTACCACATCCGTGGTCAAGACCACCGTGTCTGCGGTCCTCATTTAAATTACCAAAACCGCATCTGCGACACATTTCCCACATTTGCGACATCGTAGATACGGTCACCCTAACCGCTTCTGTGGTCACTGCTTATCAGGCCCCCTTTCGCTTCTATGGCCAGTTACTTTGCTTATGCGGCGCCACACCTACGGTCCCCAAATCCACAGGTGCGAAAATACCAGAAACAGTAATTTAGCAGCTGCAACAAGGTTCCAAACTTCTCCGTAAACCTTCCAAAATCACCCCGAGGCCCCCGAGACCTCAACCAAAAGCACGAACATATTCTAATACCTTATTCAAACTTGTACCAACCTTCAAAACACCTCAAACAACATCAAATCGATCAACACACATCGGATTCAAGCCAAACTTTCTAAAATCTTCCGAATTCCGCTTTTGATAAAAAACCCAACCAAACCACGTCCGAATAACCTGAAATTTTGCACACACGTCACAAATGACACAATGGAGCTATTGAAACTTCCGGAATTCCATTCCAACCTCTATATCAAAATCTCACCTATCAACCGGAAAATGCCGAAATCTCAATTTCGCCAATTCAAGTTTACCTTCCACAGACTTCCCAAATGCATTCCGATCATCTCCCAAGTCCCAAATCACCTAACGGAGCTAACCAAATCATAAAAATTCCAATCCGAGATCATATACAAACAAGTCAAATCTTGGTCAAACCTTTCAAATTTTAAGCTTCAATCTGAGAACTGTTCTTCCAAATTCGTTTCCATTACCCTGAAAACCAAAACCAATGATTTACATAAGTCATAATACAATACATGGGGAAAGTCATTCCCGAGAACTAGCAAGCAAAGTGAAAAAGCTCAAAACGATCGGTCGGGTTGTTACGTCCTCACCCACTTAAACATACGTTCATCCTCGAACGTGCCTAGAGTTGTTCCAAAAGCCAAACAATCGCTGGATAACCTTACCATGAACATACCCGGGTGTGATCCCACGTCACCCTATCTCATATAGGTCTGATAACACAATGTAACTGCATTTTCACATTCCAACCTAGCCCATAAGCCTTAGAACCACATTTCCACTTCCGTAATCATTCACAAGATCAGAATATCTTATCTATATTCAGAATAAGCCCGAACAAGCTATAATCACCCATACTTGCAATCTCATGTGCAATCACATGATATACCACATAACTCAAACACTCGGAGCGATAACTTCTAATCACAGCAGCTGCACATAACAACCGAATACCGATAAAAAACCTCTTATCAGCTAAAGTCTCATTCCAACACATCCATATACTGCCAATGATAAATGAAACACACAATAAACCATAACTATTTCTCAGATCAACCATTCATGAGGCCACTTCTCCTTTGGCAAGGATCATAACAAATTTCTGAGCCGACCCTCGATATTCATCCTCCCAACATGCTGAAATCGAATATGTTTGTATTTATTAAAGATCCCAACGATCTTATCTAATCCAACACAACTACTCAGGTGACATGACACCTCAATACAGACTAAGGCCACAACTTGCGCAATACGCGCACCAATAAGCGACAATCCGAACATACTCAAATCATAAAAATGACTCAAATGAAAGAGCTGTACCGCAAGCTCACCAGTACCACCACAACACCAGGCCGAGAACCCGTCTCACATAATAGAAATAAAACACACAAATCTAACCCGCAAGGTCATACCTCCACATAACTTCACTATGATGCGCGATCCTAGCCAAATACTGCTCCACATGAAACACCTCAAGTCACTATGCTCGAAATCGACAACAATTTGATGTCTGGAACCAAAGAAAATCATCATACCCACAGTGAAGCAAATAACATACACCGTACAAACCCGAAAGGACACAACAAATATGTCATTCACCGAGCAACACCCAATTACTCTTTCCGCTCGACTTCCACTATGAAACCCCAATAGAATTGCACCATATGTGCCTATAACCAACAAATCATGATGCTTCGCAACACAAAAAGGTAACTCATAGATCTTCCCAGATTACTGATAAGCTCATTAACTATCGAATTAACACATCTCTCAACATTACAACTCGGAGCCAACCAAGCAGACTCAAGTTAGAACACACATCCACATTGGCCTGCCCACGAACCCCTTATCAAGGAAACCCTGAAGCTGCTTCTTTAACTCTGTCGGTGTCATACGATACGATGCCCGACACCAAATCAATACCAAAATCACAACCCGGTTTGGCGACATGCCCGACAGCAGGAAACACATCCGGAAGAATCCCTCATCACCTAAACTGAATTAATGGTAAAAGTCTCTGCACTGACATCTATCCCGAAACCCAAGTAAGAAAAAAAAATTAGTCCTTCCCATCCATCCATTGAATCTCCGAAATATCAAATCACCCTTCTAGATCATAATCCGTCGAACTTCACCACTCAATCTGTGGCATTCTCGGCATAGCCAACATCATCGCCTTAGCGTAATAGTCCAGAATAATACGACACAGAGACAACCAGTCTATACCCAATATTCCTCAAATCCTAACTTACCATGGAGCAAAAGATCCACTCGGGTCTCCAACCCCGGATAGGCACTAGGCAGTGCCGATACACACGACCCACAACCATAACACAACCTGTTTATGAGGACTTCTCAACTTCAAATCCATATAGCACATGGATCATCATATCCTATCCCAATTTCGTAGTTCGAATACATACCCCACCTATAATACCCAATCATTCCACGAGAGATGCTCTAAAATTCTTTTGTGCCACCAAGCAAACTCGAATATCTGCAATCAATCTAACAAGATAGTGCCATAATTCTATCGAAGTACCATCAACTTAATCACATTGCCTTCTTCTGAAACATATACCCTCGTCAAATTACCTCCAATTAGAAATACCATTTCCTTAATCATCTAAAACTACCCACTGCCTAAGAGTTTTATGACCTAACTTTTAGAACTGAACCGTAACCTTGCACACGCAATCTCAATCCTCCATAATATACCGCACATACCATATCGTCCTAGGATAATATGGGAACTTTATATCCCTCCTACCAGCCACAAGCAACTATGTACTCAACCAACCAAGAACTTTCCACTGATCCCATTCAGAAGAAAATCACTGCACATTCAATGTTTCTTACCCTCGCAGAAATTACGCATCTCTAACTGCAGTAGAAATCATCCAAAACTCTTCGTCTCCCTTTCGTACAAAACCAAACCTGACATGACTGGATCCTTCTAAATCAACCAAGGTGGCCACTAAAACCTAAGAGCATTGCCGTGAAACACATGTAGAATCCCATTATCTAGTAAATATCCAAAGAACTAATCATATCTCTACCATACTGATTCGGCCTACTACCAATCGATCCCACCTATCCGAGTTTCTCTGATATCACCTTTAACTCGATACTCCTTCTTGCTATAGCATCACAATTCCTCAACCCAGACTCACCACACGAGACCCAAGCATAATACCATATAGTATAAGGCTCACGACCCGCTAAATACTCTCTTAAATATTTCCAAAAGCACCATGTTCAAAATACCTACTCAGAAGAGACTTCTTGTGAATATAGAACCATTAACTTCCTAATACTGATATATAGAATCCCATAATTGACATAGTAATGACACAAGTCTTGGCACCCTCCAATGCGAACCTCAGTTTCTAGCCAAATTATACACTTGAAAAGCTCCAATTATTACATGTAAAACCTTGAACGCATTAGAACCATTCCCTAGAGTCATCCACTCTAATCAAACTACAATTAGCCTAATTAAATGAACCGAACAACCCGTGTCTCATTAGAACCCCAACACCGTAGAATGTAACCTCATCCCAATACAACCAAGCAACTTCCTGCTTTATGCACCGAGCATCCTTTACCAACAATAACTCAAGACATTCCGTATGCTATCACATACCTATGAGGCATACTATAACCCTTTCTAATAATTTTCCTTTACTCGAGCCATCTTCGGTCTCAATCTCCGTAGGCCATAACTGATTCACTAGTACGCCTCAAATTGGAACCAACATAACACATAACCGTGCAATCAACAAAATCAATAGTAGACTCCCCCACTTGGCTCGAAGCCATATATCAAAACACACTCAATAACTCATAATGCATATAATCTATTGCTGCCATAATACCATAGTGAGATTAAACTCAACCCTTCATAAGCTCGTGAAACATAGATCCTTTATTACTGTAAATCTTCTACAAATCTCGCATTCGCTCTCGGCACAGTTAAACCCACTCCCTTAAGCGACCCAAAATTGAATCGCAACACATATATTTCACTTGTAAATGAGATCTTCTAACAGACAACATAAGGGTTGCACAACCTCAGAACACTCCGCAAGAGGTAACCCACCTGCTTTTCCTCAAACTGGCATTTCTGTAGGTGAGCACGTGATTTTTGCCCTAAGCAAATCATTCCCAAAATCTAAGCAAAATGATTTTTAAATTTTANGGAATATTAGGATTTTAATTTTACAATTTTTTGTGTTAATACATTTTGAGAACAAATTAAAGAAAAATCAAAATAGCATTTTATTGTTTATAATTGGAAAATACTATAAAAATAGATGTTAATTAGTTTTTAAATTAGCAAAACTCAGAAAAATAGAAGAAAAAGAAAAATACAAGAAAGAAAATACGAGAAGAAATAAAATACAAAAGGAAAATAAAA
>MU710586.1:0-26019 GCA_026770625.1 Nicotiana glauca | reverse complement strand
CGAGGTGAGTAATACTTGTGAATGATATCCTGAGGGTTTGAACCCCCGGATTTGCACATCATAGTGCTGTATTGTTGTGACTTGCACGCCAAGTATGAGCGTGGGATAGAGCACCGTTGGGGATTGTGACTTGGTCCGTCCCGGTTGTGGATTTTAGTGCGTAATTGACTGAAACTTGCTAGATGCTATCTTGAATTGGGCTGATTGCCATGTTTTGGGGTTCGTGCCGGTTGTTTTAACCTGTAGGGGTTATTATCACTGTTTTCATGACACTTAGCATATTAAATGATTTCAGTCCTGAGTTAAACACTGTTTTGAAATGTGCAGTCATATTGCTAAAGTTTAAAGACTTAAATTGCATTTTCTGATGTTTTGAGTTAAAAGCTATTACTTGACATTGCCCGAGTGGCTCATTTGCGTGTTCTGAACTGAGATATGGATCGGGCTGCACGCCAAAGCAGTATATACATATACATGCATGGATCGGACTGCATGCCGCAGTAGTATATTATATGGATCAAACTGCATGCCGTAGTGATATATTATGTGGATCGGACTGCACGCAGCAGTATTATATCGCTTGGGCTGTAGGAGCCCCTCCGGAGTCTGTACACACCTCAGTGAGCGCGGGTACCCAAATGTATCGGGCTGCGCGCCGCAGCGGTCATGTGCATTGCATTGCATTCATGCATTCGTTCCTATTTGTACTACGTGGCATGACTTTTAGCACTCACATATCATTGGCATACATGCTAATTACTTGCCTTGTTGACCAGATACCCTGGTGTTATATGTTAAGGAGTGTTGTGCCCAAGGGGCTGATTTATGTGCCGACTTGCACTATCTGATATAGCATTCATATGCTTCACTGTTGGAAAAAGGATATCACTAAAAGAGATTTTTAACTGAGCTTGGGATTTTCTAAAGGATTTTCACAGTGTTACGGTTTTACTATTTTTCTCAAAGGTTGTACAGTATTTTATAGCATTTTGGAGTGCTCATACGTGTTTTCTTATCGCTAAGATATTATTCGCTCTCATTACCACTGAGTTGGAAGTACTCACTTTACTCCCTGCACCTCACGTGCAGTTGCAGGTATTGTTCACCCGGTAGCGGGTTAATAGCGGATTGAAGGTATTGCTATCGTAGCTAAGCAAGGTGACCGCCGACGTTCGCGGCACTGAGTTTCTTCTTCTTCTTGATTTCCAGGTTTTACTCTATGGATTATAGACTTTGAAATTGTAATAAAGATCCTCCTAGATGCTCGTGACTTGTGACACCCCGATCGGGCTGAGTTAGGCTATAATGATGATAATTAATGTTCTTTAAGTTGCATTTTCCATCTATTTATGTTTAGTAAGTGTTAAAGAAAAGAATTGGGTTAATTGGCTGGCCTTGTCTTCACGAGAGGCGCCATCACGACCGGGTATGGGGATTGGTCCGTGACAAGAAATTTCAAATAGTCGACAATAAGCACCAAGTATGGAAATAAGCCCAAGTCATAGTGAAAAAACAACAAGTCTTAGTCAAAGATGCGGTAAAATATCAACCGGGATGGACCAAGTCACAATTCCCAATAGTAAATGACCCCGTGCTCGTCATTGAGCGCGTGCCTCGCCTCAATATAGCACTACGTTGTGCAATCCGGGGTTTCAAACCCTCAGGATATCATTTACAATCGTTACTCACCTCGAACCGGCGAAATCTCTAGCTCGCAACGCCTTTGCCCCTCAAATCGGCCTCCACACGCGGTGAATCTAACCAAAACCACAACGAATACGTCACAATATGCTAAGGGAACAAAACCCAATCGAAAACAATCAATAACGGGCACAAATCTCGAAATTACCAAAACCCGAGCCCCGGGCCCACTACTCCAAACTCAGAAACTTTTACATAATGAGATTCCTCATCTCTTCCCGAGTTCATACATATAAAGAATACCAAAATCGGGGTTCAAATGACCCCTCAAATCCTTAATATAAAATCTCAAAATCCCAAGCCCCAGTTCTTCCAATTTAGCTAAATTTCCATGAATTTCTAGGCCAATTTCACAATAAAAACGAGTATTGAGACCAAGATTCTTACCTCAAGTCGATTCCTCTTGAATCCCTCTTTCATTTCCTCCGAGAATCTCCAAAAACGGGCAGCCATGGGTGAAAATAGACCCAAAATTGCGAACAAGATGACTTTAAAATATTCTGCCCAGCTACAGTCCCTTCATCGCGATCGCGACCAAGGTCACGCAATCGCGAAGCACAAAAATCCAAGGCCTCAAGATTACTCAATGCGAACACGACTTTCTCCATGCGAACGCGATGCTTAAATTCTTCCAACTACGCGAACGCATACATATAACCGCGAACACGAAGGGCAATGACCCCTGACCCTTAAATCCCTCTATGCGAACGCGAAGGGTCCTATGCTAACGCGGAGCTCTACCATCTTGCCTTACGCGAACCACCAGTCGCGAACGCGATGAACAAATTTCCTGCCTTCCATTTTTCTTCTACGCGATCGCGACACATCCCCTGCGATCGCGAAGGCCAAAAACTCTGCAACATAAAAACTGAAAATCTGCAACTTTGAAATATAGAAAATGGTCCGATTGACCATCCGAAACTCACCCCAGGCCTCCGGAACCTCAACCAAAAGTACCAACATATCCTAAAACATCATTCAAACCCATTCCAATCAACAAAACACCTCAAACAACATCAAACCATCAATCCACATCGAATTCAAGCCTAAGTTTTTCCAAAAACTTCCGAAACACGCATTTGGTCAAAAACCCAACCAAACCACCTCCGAATGACATGAAATTTTGCACACACATCCCAAATCACATAGCGAAACTACATCAACTCTCAGAATTCCATTCCGACCCTCGGATCAAAATCTCACCCGTCAACCGGAAATCGCCAAAATACTAATTCTGCCAATTTGAGCCAAATTCCACACCGAACCTCCAAAACCAATTTCGATCGCACTCCTAAATTATATATCACCTAACGGAGCTAGCCAAGTCATAAAAATTTCTATCCGAGCTCATATACAAATAAGTCAACTCTTGGTCCAACCCTTCAAACTCAAAGCTTCCAACTGAGACTATTCTTTCAAATTCATTCCGATTTTTCCTGAAAACCAAAACCAACGATCCACATCAGTCATAATGCATAACACGGGGCAAGTCATGCTCGAAAACTGGCGATCAAAGTGCAAAAGATCAAAACGACCGGTCGGGTCGTTACATATATTTACGGTATACTATGCACTAATTATAAGTGTATTAGGTAATATTATATCGAATGTAGCTTTTATATATATATATATATATATATATATATATATATATATATATATATATATATACACACACACACACATATATACTTACTGTAACGACCCAACTGGTCGTTTTGCCTTTTAGAACCCCGTCCCATTAAATAAGACTTCTCGTGCTTGCTTCAGCTAATTTGTAACTTGCAGGGACAGTTGGTTCGGGAGTAGGAAGAGTTTTGGGTAAAAATATGTCCAATTGTTTCTTTAAGATTCTCTTAAAAGATAGAATCTTAAAAGATCAAGTTTGACTTCGGTCAACTTTTTGGGAAAACAAACCCGAATTTGTGATTTGACGGTCCCGGAGGGTCCGTGGGAAAATATGGGACCTAGGCGTATGCCCAAAATCAAATTCGGAGGTCCCTAGCCTGAGTAATGATTTTTTATTGGAAATTGATAAATTGAAATTTTAAAGAATTAAAGAAACTAAGAAATCATTGATTTCCTAGGTACCGGGCACAAATTTTGGTTCCGAAGCTTGGTATAGGTCCGAAATATCAGTTAAGACTTGCCCGTAAAATTTGGTGTCAATCCGAGTAGTTTAAGGGCGTTTTGGCTCGTTAGAAGGAAATCAAGAACTTGAAGTTCAATAGTTTGATTCATTTGGTTTTAGGGGGTGATTCCACGATTTAGCGTTGCTTTGGGTGTTCCGATTGTTCGAGTAGGTCCGCCTCGTGATTTCAAACTTGTCAGTATATTCAGGCGGGGCTCGGGAGCCCCGGGCTTCAAACGAGCGAGGTTTAAGCAAAGTAGGAAAATTGAGGAATAGCTGAAGGTTGCTGCTTCTGTCATAACTGCATCTGCGGTTCTAGGACCGCAGAAGTGGGACTGCAGATGCGGTCAATCGATCGCAGAAGTGACCTAAGGCCAGGGCAAGGGAAACTGCAGAAGCGGTTCCGCAAAAGCGGTCCCCAGACCGCAGAAGCGGTCCAGCCCCGCCTTAGACCTGCTCCACAGAAGCGGGACCCAGACCACAGAAGCGGTCCAGGCATTTTGGGCCAGATCCGCAGAAGCGATCCTAAGTGCGCAGAAGCGATCCTAAGTGCGCAGAAGCGGTTTTCGCAGAAGCGGTCATTGCACCGCAGAAGCAGAAATTGCTGGGCAGTGAGTTCATTTAATTTGAACTCAAAGGCCATTTATTTCATTTCTACACCACACTTAGGCGATTTGGGGCTTCCAAATAGAGGATTTCAACTTAGCACTTCAAGGTAAGTTAATTACATTAATTATTAGTTTAAATACATGTGTATTAAGTTGATTAAGCACTAAAAATTAGGCGAAATCAAAGGGGTTAGAGCTAGACCTAGGGTTTAAGTAAAATCAAGATTTAACCACAAAATTTGTTATGAAATGAACTAGAATTTATATATTATTGATCCTTAGGTAATATAGAACAACTTTCTTCGAAAAATCTGGGAATCCGGGCACGTGGGCCTGGGGTCGAAATTTAGGAAACTTGTGAAAAAGGTTGGGAAATTACTTAAATAGTTAGAATTCGATCTTGTACGCCTATATTGACTGGTTTTTACATCATTTAACTAGTTTTGTGATCGTTCGGCTCTGAATTGAGGACTTGGGCTTGTTTTTGTTATTGGAAGTACGCATTGGAGCGAGGTGAGTCTCCTTTCTAACCTAGTAAGAGGGAATTGTTCCCATAGGAATAATAGCTGAGTAATTGTTGCTAAATGCAGGGGCTACGTGCGCGCTACCTGACGAGAGTCCGTGCGTAGCTACTACTATATTAATTGTTCGGGTAGTTTAGGACCCACACCATGCTTATTTTATATAAATCTCTATATTATTTTGTTAATACGAGCACCTAGGATATGCTAGGGACTTTGTAACGACCCGACCGATTGTTTTGAACTTTTGCACCTTGATAGTCAGCTCTTGGGCATGACTTGCCCCGTATGATATATTATGACTGATGTAGATAGTTGGTTTTGGTTTTTACGGAAATCGGTATGAATTTGAAAGAACAGTCTTAGTTGAAAGCTTTGAATTTGAAATGTTTGACCATAAGTTGACTAATTTGTATATGAGCTCGGATTGGAGTTTTTATGATTTGGTTAGCTTCGTTGGGTGATTTATGACTTAGGAGCGTGATCGGAATTGGTTTTGGAGGTCCGGTGTAGAATTAGGCTTGAATTGGTGAAGTTAGTATTTCGGCGAATTCCGGTTGATAGGCGAGATTTTTATATAGGGGTCGAAATGGAATTCCGAGAGTTGTAGTAGCTCCGTTATGTCATTTGGGATGTGCGTGCAAACTTTCAGATCATTCGGACGAGGTTTGGTAGACTTTTTGATCGAAAATATGTTTAGAGTTTTTGAAAATTTTAAGGTTGAATCCAATAAAAAATTTGTGTTTTGATGTTGTTTTGAGCGTTCCGAAGATTGGAACAAGTTTGAATGATTTTTTAGGATTGGTTGGCATGTTTGGTTGAGGTCCCGGGGTCCCTCGCGTGAGTTTCGGGATGATTTCAGACTATTTCTAAGCTATTTTTAGCTGCTGGTTTTTGGCTACAGCAGTGTTCTAGGAGATCGCGGGAAATTGGACGCGATCGCGATGTGTAAAATGCGACAAAATTGTTAGTGCTTCGCGATCGCGTACAGTGCTTCGCGATCGCGAAGAACAAATATTCTGTTGCGTTGATCCCACTTTGGAAGCTTATATCTCACAATCTATAAGGAATTTGGAGATGACTCAAAAATAAAAGTTGTATTCTTTTGTGTCTAGTTGTCAGAAATATAAATTAATTGGAATTTCAAGTTGTGTACAAAATCTTATGGTGGTTACACTATAGATTGTCTGGGAAGGTCTCTAATACTTAGGGATGACTTTGGAAGCTTATATCTCGCAATGTATAAGGATTCAGGAAATGATCAACATATGAAATTATAGCCTTTTGTGTCTTGTTTTCAGAACATCAAACCATTTATAATTTGGAGTTGTGTGCAAAAAGTTATGACAATTATACTGGAGGCTGTTCGGAAGAGCTGGGAACTGTTCATCGCGATCGCGAAGCATTGTCCGCGATCGCGAAGGGCAAATTATGGGCTGAGAAAAGTTGTTCTTCGCGATAGCAAAGGATTTTCCGCGATCGCAAAGAGTAAATACCTGGGCAGAAGCTTTAATTCATGGTTTCGGCCATTTTTAACAATTTTTGAACCAAGGGAGCTCGGGTGAGGCGATTTTTCGAGAGATTTTCAAGGAAAACATCGGGATAACTCAATTTTCATTAGATTACTCGAATCCATTGTTATTTTTAACATGTAATTGGTGATTTTAAGTTGGAAAAGTTTGAAAACCCTCTTGGATATATTTTAGGATTTGATGGTCGAAATGTTATCGGAAATTAGTAATTTTGCTATGGTTAGACTCGTGGTTGAATGGGTTGTCGGATTTTGTGAGTTTTGCCGGATTTCGAGACGTGGGCCCCACGGGCAATTTTGAGTTAAATTTCAGATTTTGTTGGAAAATTAGTATTTTCATATGGAATTAATTCCTATAATTAGTGTTGACTGAATTGAATTAACTATGATTAGATTCGGGTCGATTCAAGGGGCAATGACATTTCAGAGTAGTATTTTGCTCAGATTGAGGTGAGTAATGATTGTAAATGATATTATAAGGGTTTGAAACCCCGATATGCACATCGTAGTGCTATATTGAGGTGAGACACGCGCTGGATGATGAGCGCGGGGTCTTTTACTACTGGGATTGTGACTTGGTCCGCCCCGATTGATGATTTTATCGCGTATTTGACTGAATCTTATTTGTTATTATCATGATTTGGGTTGATTGCCATATTTTGGTTTCGTGCTAATTATTTGAACCCTTTGAGGATTTTTATCACTATTTCCTCACTTTTTTGACTTATACTTGAGCTCAGTCATGTTGATATTTATTGTTTTACAAACTGAGCCACTTTTACTCAGATTCAAAACTTAAATGATATTTCTAAATGATGTTTTGGGTTGAGGACTATTGTTTTATAAATGCCCGAGGGGCTTCTGATGATTTTCGAACTGAGTGAGGCTGAGGGCCTTATGTGAGGATATGCTGAGTGATATGAGGCCGAGGGCCTGAGATACTTCATATGCCACAAGGTGGCGTGAGTGATGTGAGGCCGAGTGCCGAGTGATGTGAGGCCGAATGCCGAATGATGATGCCACGAGGTGGCTTGATATAGCGCTTGGGCCGTAAGGGGCCCCTCCGGAGTCTGCACACCCACACTGAGCACCGTCGATGATATATGGATCGGGTTGCGCGCCGCAGCGATATATAGATCGGGCTGCATGTTGCAGCGATTACTATATGATACTATTCTGAGAGTGAGCCCGAGGGGCTAATATGTGTGATTGTGAGGTAGCCCGAGGGGCTGATACAAGTGACTGTGAGGTAGCCCGAGGGGCTGATATGAATGATTGTGAGGTAACCCGAGGGGCTGGTACTGTTCTGTGATATTGCCCGAGGGGAAAACTTTTATGTGTTCATCTTTCATATTTACTTGTTATTTTACCTGTTACTGTGGTACTTGTGCCCGAGGGGCGTATTTTCTGTACTTATCGGTACTAGCTGTTTTGCAATCATTGCGTAACTATTGAAAAAGTCATATTCAAAAGATGTTCAAACTGAGCTAAGATATTTCTAAAGATTTCACAACTTCACTGTTTTTCTCAAAGGGTTTTACACTGCTTCTATACAGTATGATGATTTGTTATACGTGATTTCTTACTGCTCAGTTATTATTTACCTTTATTACTCACTGAGTTGGAGTACTCACTTTACTCTCTGCACCTCGTGTGCTGATGCAGGTTTTGTTTCACCCGGTAGCGGGTATTGATTGATCGGAGGCAGAGTTATCGGAGTTTAGCGAGGTGACTTCTAGTGTTCGTAGCACCGCTTTTCTCTCTTTTTTGTTTATCAGTCCTATTTTTGTACACTTCAGGCCTTGTAGTAGTATTCATACTTTGATAGATGCTCGTGACTTCTGACACCCCGGTTTGGGTTGTGTTTGGGTTGTATTTCGCACTTAACAAAGAAATCTTTTGTTTAGACTATGGTTATTTAATTATGCTAAAACTGTGTATCAATATTTAACTATTCTGAAGAGGGAGAAATGGGTTGGTTGGCTGACCTTGTCTTCACGAGAGGCGCCATCACGACCGAAGCGGGGTTTGGGTCGTGACAAGTTGGTATCAGAGCCTAGGTTACATAGGTCTCACGAGTCATGAGCAGGTTCAGTAGAGTCTCGCAGATTGGTATAGAGACGTCTGTACTTATCCTCGAGATGCTGCAGAACCTTTAGGAAAAACTTCACATTCTTGGAATTCTTATCGTGCGTCCTTGATTCAGCTTGGGAAGTAACTCTTTAAATTCCTTCCATGCATTCATATGCGTGCATGAGCGCTCAGTATCCGATATGCCTTAATGGCTTCTGATCCCCCGATCGAGGGGCGAGATGTGATCTCTGTTAGTTGATATTGGGCCATTCTAAACAACTTGAGGCTGGATCTTTGCCTATGGCTTGAGCACCGAGGTGCTGATTGTGTGAGCAAGTGTTTTGAACTTATATGTTCGGTATTGTCCCTATTAGTAGGAATGATGGCTGGATAACTACGTGATGAGTATGTTAGTACTGCGAGATGTATCTATATGACTTGGAAGTGACGAGGAAGGTATACTGGATAATAGATGAACTACTAAGTGTTTGATTTCCATTGTGATTGGATGTGTAGCCCCGAGTTATGGGCATGTGAAGAATCTTTTCATGTCTCCTAGTTGGAGTGAAGTAAATTACATGTTGCGGTATGAGTTCAGACTCAGGAAGACTAAGTGATTGTGTAATGTGTATGACGGTAAAAGGTATACATAAATGTTATATTGAGGCAAAGCAGGCGGATTATCTCCTGTGGACTGTTCTAAAGTGGTGGGATCCTCATGTGTATGTTAGAAGATCTCACGTGTAATTGAAAACTACGTGTTGAAATTTTAAATTTCGGGTCGCTTAAGAGAGTGGGCTTAACTGTTGTGGGGATGAATGCGAGATTTGCAGAAGATTTACAGTACTAGATGATCTATGTTTTCACAAGCTTACAAATGATTTGAGTATAATCTCACTATGGTATTGTGGCATCAATAGAGTAAAAGTGATTGTGTGTACCTTGATCTATGGCTTCGAGCCAAGTGGGGGAGTCTGCTATGAGCAGTTGATTGCACGGTTAGGTGCTATGTTGGTTCCAGTTTTAGGCGTGCGAATGAATTAGATATGACTTGTGGAAATAGAGATCGAGAATGGCTCGAGTAAAGGAAGATTTCGACAAAGGTTATATTATGCTTCATAGAGTAAGAATAATCACGGGATGTCTTAAGTGGTTGTTGGTAAAGAATGCTCGGTGCATAGAGCAGGAAGTTGCTTGGTGGTATTGGGATGAAGTTACGTTCTGCGGTGTCGGAGTGCCAGTAAGGCATGGGTTGTTCGATTTCTTTGATCAGACTAATTGCGGTTTGAGGAGAGTGGATGACCTGCGAGAATAGTTCTAATATGTTCAAGATTCTGCATATATCAAGTAGGCAATTTGGAGTTGCATGTGTGGTTAGAAATTGGGTTTCATTGGAGGATATCAAGACTTGTAGTATTTTCTATAAATTTTGGGCTTCTATGTATCAGTATCATGAAGGTAAAGGTAACGAATTTAGATTCGTCGGGAGTCTCTTCAGATAAGTATTGCTGGAATGTGGTACTTTTGGGAATATTTAAGGGAGTGTTCAGCGACTTATGGGTTTCAGATAGGGGGGTTATATGCTTGGGTATCGTGTGGTAAGCCTGGATTGAGGCATTGTGGTGCAACAGCAAGAGGGAAAATCAAGTTGAAAATGAATTAGATTGAAATTTAGATAGGTGGAGTAGCTTGATAGTAGACCGAGTCGGTATGATAAGGATAGGATGAATTCCTTGGGTGTGTTCAAGGTAATGAGTTCTTACAGGTATTTTGCAGCAACGCTCTTGGGTTTTGATGGCTTGCTTAGCTTGGTCTAGTTAGAAGGATTCCGTCTTGGCAGTTGAATTTGGGCAAATGGAATTAGGAGAGTTCTTATTGATTTCTACCGTGGTCGGAGAGGTGCAATTTCTACGAGTGTGAGAAGCATAGGATGTGTAATGATTTTTTTTCTAGATGGGATCAATGGAATTTCTTGGCTGGATGGGTTACAATTCAGTTCTAAAAGGGAGTTCATAAAAATCTTAGGCAGCGGGTAGCCTCAGATAATTAAGGAAATGGTACTGCTAATTGGAAGTGATTTGACGAGAGTCTATGTTTCAGAAAAAGGGCAATGTGATTAAGTTGATGGCACTTCAGTAGTATTGCGGCACTTTCTGGCTAGACCGACTGCTGATATTCGAGTTTGCTTGGTGGCACAGAAGAATTTTAGAGTATCTCTCGTGAATGATTGGGTATTAGAGATGTGGCATGATATCGGACTGCGAAATTGGGATCCGATATGGTGATTCATGTGTAATGTAGATTTGGAGGCGGAAGTTCTCATATTCAGGCTATGTCTTGGTTGTAGATTGTGTGCATCGACACTAGTTAATGACTATCGGGGTTTAGAGACCCGGGTGGATATTTCTTTGCTTGGTATGTTAGATTTTGGATGTGATATTGGGGTCTAGACTGGTTGCCTCCGTGTTGGGTTATCTTGGACTATTGCGCTGTGGGCTATGCCGGAAATGCCACGAGGTGAGTGGTGAGGTGCGTCGGATTATGTTCTAGTAGAGTGGTTTTACACTTTGAAGGCCCAGCGGACGGCTGGGAAGGATTGTCTTTCTTATTTGGGTTCTTGTGAAAGGTGTCAATGCTGAGGCTCCTCATATTGATTCAGTTCCGGTAGTGAGGGAATTTTCGGATGTGTTTCTTGTGGTCGGGCATGTGGCCGGGCAGACTTGTCGATTTTGGTATTGATTTGGTGCCGGACACCGTATTGTATGGCACCGGCAGGAGTTATAGTAGTGGAAGGAACAACTTCAGGTTTCCTTGGTAAGGAGTTCGTTGGCAGGCCAGTGTGGAAGTATGTTCTAGCTTAAGTCGGCTTGGTTGGTCCGAATTGTATTGTTGAGGGATAGGTTGATTCGACCGTTATTGAGCTTATTAGTGATCTGGAGAGATCTATGAGTGGCTTTTCTGTGTTGTGAGACGTTATGATTTGTTGGTTATGGGCACATATGGTGCGGTTCATTTGGGATCTCATAGTGGAAGTCGAGCGGGAAGAGTAATTGGGTGTTGCTCGGTGAATGGCATATCGATTATATCCTATCGGGTTTGCGTGGTTTATGTTATTTGTGTCACCGTGGGTGTAATGATTTGCTTTGGTTCCAGATACCAAATGGCGCGTGGTTGTCGCTTTCGAGCATAGTGACTTGAGGTGTCTCATGTGGAGCAGTGTTTGATAGGATCGCGCATTGCAGCGAAGCTATATGGAGATATGACCTTACGGGTTAGGTTCGTGTGTTCTATTCTATGATATGAGAAGGGTTCTCAGCCTTGTGTTGTGATGGTACTGGTGAGCTTGAGGTACAGCTATTTTATTTTCATAATTCGAGTATGTTAGGAATGTTGCTTATTGGTGCGCGTATTTATGCAAGTTGTGGCTTAGGTCTGTATTGATGTGTCATGTCACCAAGGTAGTGTGTTGGGTCAGAAGAGAACGTTGGGATCATTAATGAATACGAACGAATTTGATTTCAGCATGTTGGAAGGATAATATCAAGTTTCAACTTAAAAATTTGCTATGGTAATTGCCAGAGGAGAAATGGCTTCATGAATGGTGGATCTGAGAAATGGTTATGGTTTACTACGTGTTTCATTTATTATTGGTAGTATATGAAAGTGTTGGGATGAGACTTGAGCTGATAGGAGGTTTTCTATCAGTATTTGGTTGTTGTGGGTAGCTGCTGTGAATGAAAGTTATCGCTGAATGTGTTTGAGTTATGTGGTATATCATAAAATTGCACCTGAGGTTGCAGACATGGTCTATTACAGATGGTTCGGGCCTATTCAGTGTATGAGTGTGAGGTTTTGATCGTATTGATGGTTTTTCAGAAGTGAAAATGTGGTTCTATGATTCATGGGCTAGATTGGGTTGTGTAATTTCGGTTTCTATGTGTTATCGGACCTATATGACATAGGGTGACGCGGGATCACCCCCGGGTATAGGCATGGTAAGGTTATTCAGCCATTGGTTGGCTTCTAGAATAACTCTGGGTACATTCGAGGACGAACGTGTGTTTAAGTGGGGGAGGATGTAACGACCCGACCAGTGGTTTTGAACTTTTGCACCTTGATAGTCAGCTCTTGGGCATGACTTGCCCCGTATGATGTATTATGACTGATGTAGATCGTTGGTTTAGGTTTTTACGGAAATCGGTATGAATTTGAAAGAACAGTCTCAGTTGAAAGCTTTGAATTTGAAATGTTTGACCATGAGTTGACTGATTTGTATATGAGCTCGGATCGGAGATTTTATGATTTGGTTAGCTTCGTTGGGTGATTTATGGCTTAGGAGCATGATCGGAATTAGTTTTGGAGGTCCGGTGTAGAATTAGGCTTGAATTGGTGAAGTTAGTATTTCGGCGAATTCCGGTTGATAGGCGAGATTTTGATATAGGGATCGGAATGGAATTCCGAGAGTTGCAGTAGCTCCGTTATGTTATTTAGGATGTGCGTGAAAAGTTTCAGATCATTCGGACGAGGTTTGGTGGACTTTTTGATCAAAAATGTGTTTTTAGAGTTTTTGAAAATTTTAAGGTTGAATCCGATGAAATTTTTTTGTTTTGATGTTGTTTTGAGCGTTCCGAAGATTGAAACAAGTTTGGATGATGTTTTAGGATTGGTTGGCATGTTTGATTGAGGTCCTGGGGGGCTTCGGGTGAGTTTCGGGGTGGTTTCGGACCATTTCTAAGCTATTTTTAGCTGCTGGTTTTTGGCTACAGCAGTGTTCTATGCGATCGCTGGAAGTTGGACGCGATCGCGATGAAAAAAATGCAACAAAATTGTCAGTTCTTCGCGATCGTGTACAGTTCTTCGCAATCGCAAAGAACAAATATTCTGTTGCGTTGATCCCAATTTGGAAGCTTATATCTCACAATGTTTACCGAATTTGGAGATGACCCAAAAATGAAAGTTGTATCCCTTTGTGTCTAGTTTCAGAAATGTAAATGAATTGGAATTTCAAGTTGTGTACAAAAAGTTATGTTGGTTACACTATCGACTGTCCGGGAAGGTCTCTAATACACAATGATGACTTTGGAAGCATATATCTCACAATGTATAAGGAGTCAGGAAATGATCAACATACGAAATTATAGCCCTTGGTGTCTAGTTTTCAGAACATCAAACTATTTGTAATTTGGAGTTGTGTGCAAAATGTTATGACCATTATACTGGAGGTTATCCGGAAGAGCTGGGAACTGTTCATCGCGATCGCGAAGCATTGTCCGCGATCGCGAAGGGCAAATTATGGGCGGAGTAGGGTTGTTCTTTGCGATCGCAAAGTATTTTCCGCGATCACAAAGAGTAAATACCTGGGCAGAAGCTTTATTTCATGGTTTTGGCCATTTTTAACATTTTTGGACCAAGGGAGCTCGGGTGAGGCGATTTTTCGAGAGATTTTCAAGGAAAACATCGGGATAAGTGTTCTTAACTCAATTTTGGTTAGATTACTCGAATCCATTGTTATTTCTAACATGTAATTGGTGATTTTAAGTTGGAAAAGTTTGAAAACCCTCTTGGATATATTTTAGGATTTGAGGGTCGAAATATTATCGGAAATTAGTAATTTTGGGATTGTTAGACTCGTGGTTGAATGGGTTGTCGGATTTTTTGAGTTTCGTCGGATTTCGAGACGTGGGCCCCACGGGCAATTTTGAGTTAAATTTCAGATTTTGTTGGAAAATTAGTATTTTCATATGGAATTAATTCCTATAATTAGTATTGACTGTATTGAATTAATTGTGACTAAATTCGAGTCGATTGGAGGCCGATTCAAGGGGCAATGACATTTCAGAGTAGGATTTTGCTCGGATTGAGGTGAGTAATGATTGTAAATGATATTCTAAGGGTTTGAAACCCCGGATTGAACTTGGTAGTGCTATATTGAGGTGAGACACGCGCTGAATGATGAGCGTGCGGTCTTTTACTACTGGGGATTGTGACTTGGTTGTCCCGATTGATGATTTTATCGCGTATTTGACTGAAACTTATTTGTTATTATCATGATTTGGGCTGATTTCCATATTTGGGCTTCGTGCAATTATTTCAAACCCTTCTGGGATTTTTTTCACTATTTCCTCACTTTTTTGACTTTACTTGAGCTCAGTCCTGTTGATATTTATTGTTTTACAAACTCACCCACTTTTACTCAGATTTGAAACTTAAATGATATTTTTAAATGATGTTTTGGGCTGAGGACTACTGTTTTACAAATGCCCGAGGGGCTTGTGATGATTTTCAGACTGAGTGAGGCTGAGGGCCATATGTGAGGATATGATGAGTGATATGAGGCTGAGTGCCTGAGATACTTTATATGCTATGAGGTGGCTTGAGTGATGTGAGGCCGAGTGCGGAGTGATGATGTCACGAGGTGGCTTGATATAGCGCTTGGGCCGTAAGGGGCCCTTCCGGATTCTGCACACCCACAGTGAGCGCCGTCGATGTTATATGGATCAGGCTGTGCTCTGCAGCGATATATGGATCGGGCTGCACGCCGCAGCAGTTACTATATGATACTATTTTGAGTGTGAGCCCGATGGGCTAATACGTGTGATTGTGAGGTAGCCCAAGGGGCTGATACGAGTGACTGTGAGGTAGCCTGAGGGGCTAATATGAGTGATTGTGAGGTAGCCCGAGTGGCTGGTACTGTTCTGTGATATTGCCCGAGGGGCGAACTTTTATGTGTTCATCTTTCATATTTACTTGTCATTTTACCCGTTACTATGGTACTTGTGTCCGAGGGGAGGATTTTCTGTACTTTTCGGCACTTACTATTTTGCAATCATTGTGTAACTATTGAAAAAGTCATATTCAAAAGAGGTTTAAACTGAGCTAAGATATTTCTAAAGATTTCACAGTTTCACTTCTTTTTTCAAAGGGTTTTAAACTGCTTCTATACAGTATGATGATTTGTTATACGTGATTTCTTACTACTCAGTTGTTATTTACCTTTATTACTCATTGAGTTGGAGTACTCACTTTACTCCCTACACCTCATATGCAGATGCAGGTTTTGTTTCACCCGGTAGTGGGTATTAACTGAACGGAGGCAGAGTTATCGGAGTTTAGCGAGCTGACTGCCAGCGTTCGTAGCACCGCTTTTCTCTCTTTTTTGTTTATCAGTCCTATTTTTGTACACTTCAGGCCTTGTAGTAGTATTCATACTTTGATAGATGCTCGTGACTTGTGACACCACGGTTTGGGTTGTGTTTGGGTTGTATTCCGCACTTAATAAAGAAATCTTTTGTTTAGACTGTGGTTATTTAATTATGCTAAAATTGTGTATCAATATTTAACTATTCTGAAGAGGGCGAAATGGGTTGGTTGGCTTGCCTTGTCATCACGAGAGGCGCCATCACGACCGGAGTGGGGTTTGGGTCATGACAGACTTAAAAAGGGAATAAGAACGAACTTGTATATTTGTTGAAGTCTTGCATAGCATTAATGACTATTGATGTGCCTTGTGTGTATACTTGATATTGCTTATTATTTGTGGATCGGGCCGATCGCCTCGGTATGAATATATGCATCTATAGGCGCGCCTCGACCCTCGGCAAGCTCATAATTTATTTCTGTTGGATCGGGCCGATCGCCTCGGCATATTTGCGCATGCTATTTTTGCTTGCCTGAGAGTTTTTAAATATTGATATCGCCTTTCATGGCCCGACATAAATTGATAAATATAACGAAAGTAAATGCTTAGCTGGAAATATAGTGGAGAGTAGGACTTTTATGTCTTGTTATAAACTATTGCTTAATAGTGATTCTTCATGGTTAGTATAATACCTTGATATATTCTTCGACCCTAGTGAGTATCAAGTCGACCTCTCGTCTGTACTTCTTCGGGATTAGGCGGGATACTCACTGGGTACATATTGTTTATGTACCCATACTACGCTTCTGTACTTAATTGTACAGGATCTGAGGCAGATACATCTGGTTACTAGTCTGGTGTGCGCCCTTGAGCTTACGGCAGAGACTTCCATGGTGAGCTGCTTCCTTCCTATGCCGCTCAGCAGTCGGATGGAGTCTTCCTTTACTTTTTCTATCTTTCTCCTATTTAAGACAAAAGGATAGAGATGTATTTTGTATACTCTACTAGATGCCCACACTTGTGACACCAGGTTCTGGCACACACTTTGGTAGACTTGCTTTTGGGGTTGTATTATTATGTTATTTATTTTATCTATCAGTTTTGGTTTCGGATCCAAATTCGGATAATTATTTCACTTAAATTCCGCTAAAATTAACATAAGAAGTTGGGAATATTCTGCATTGGCTTGCTTGGCAACGGTGTCGGGCGCCATCATGACCTATTGTGGAAATGGGTTGTGACAACATGGTATCAGAGCACTAGGTTCACGTAGGTCTCACCAGTTATGGTTAAACCTGATAGAGTCTTGTTGATCGGTACGGAGACGTCTGTATTTATCTTTAAGAAGCTATAGTGTATTAGGAAAGACTACTCTTTATTCAATTCATGTCGTGCAGTGGTTATTGTACTAAATTTCCCTATTTTATTCTTTCACAAATGGTGAGAACTCGCACTGCTGATGTTTCGAACCCGGGAGGAGCTGCTCCCCCCGTTGCTAGAGGCCGAGGTAGAGTCTGGGGGAGGGCACCAGCCCGTGGTAGGGGAAGAGGGCGTCCCAGAGCCATTCCAGTAGCACCATCAGCGGATCCTGCAGGGGATCCTATCATTGAGGAGCAGGGCGAGGTGCCCGCAGCTGAGCCTACCCCGGCAGATTTCATGATAGCACCGGGTTTTCAGGAGGTCATGGGCCGCATGCTACGGTTCATGGACACTATGACTCAGGCTAGTTTATTTCCGGCAGACCCATCTACTTCACAAGCAGGAGGGGGAGCCCAGACCCCTACTGCTCAGGCTGCAGGTCATGCAGCTGCAGTATATCAAACTCCGGGTGCAGTACCCGCTGATGGGGCTCAGCTAGTTACTGCAGTGGCACCCTAACCCAGGCCAGCTGTGGATGGTGATCCACAGAAGTTATTGGACAGATGGACCAGGCTTCATCCTTCGGTCTTCGGGGGTGAGCGTCATAAGGATTCCCAGGACATTATTGATAGGTGCAGGGACAGACTGCACAATATGAGGATATTGGAGTCGCATGGAGTTGACTTCACTACTTTTCAGCTCGAGGGTAGGGCCCGTAGATGGTGGCAGTCCTATGTTCTTGGCAGGACAGCGGGTTCTCCTCCCATCACTTGGGGTCAGATCGTACAGTTGTTCTTGGACAGATAAATCTTGCCCTCTGAGAGGGAGGAGCTGCAGTATCAGATTGAGCATCTCATGCAGGGTCATATGTCTGTGACTGACTATGAGGTGAGGTTTTTCGAGTTGTCCCGCCACGCACTTATGATACTTCCTACAGATGCGGAGAGAGTGCGGAGATTTGTCGTTGGATTGCAGCCCAGTATTCGATTTGTTATGGCTCGAGAGGTGGAGATGGGCACAGAGTATCTGATAGTGGTTGAGATTGCTCGCCAGATTGAGGGATATCGCCAGAGGGGTAGAGAGAAGATACATCAGGATAAGAGAGCTAGGTTCTCCGGTGAGTTCAGAGGTGCCACAACTAGGGGCAGAGGTCATTTTGGGAGGGGCCAACCTAGTAGGCCACCAGTTTTAGCACCACCTCCTGCCCGGGGGCTCCAGCACGACCCTATTTCAGTGCTATGCCAGAGAATTCCTACCGCCCGCCAGCTATTCAGGCTTCCTCCAGTGGGTATTCAGGTCCCCAGGGTCCTTCTGATTCTTATTTTAGTGCCATGCTAGAGAGTTCATGTCATCCACCGGCTATCCAGGCTTCCTCTAGTAGGTCTACGGGTTATCAGGGTCAGACATTCGGGCAGCAGGTCGCCGCCCCACGCTGTTGTTTTGAGTGCGGAGATCTCGGTCACATGAGGAGATACTTCCCCAGACTTCAGGGCAAGGCAGTGCAGCAGGGTCAGCAACCCATGATTTCAGCACCAACGCCCAGCCACCTAGAGGTGGAGGGAAGGCAGGTAGAGGCCGTCCTAGAGGTGGAGGTCAGGTAGGGAGAGGTCAACCAACTACTACTCAGTCAAGTGGAGGCCAGATAGCCGGTGCCCAGCTAGATTCTATGATCTTCCGGCCAGGCCAGATGCATTCTCCTCAGATGCCTTCATCACAGGTATTATATCCGTCAGTGGCAGGGATGCTTCAATATTATTTGATCTGGTGTCTACTTATTCATATGTATTATCTATGTTTCCCTGTTCCCTAGTTATTTCTCTAGAGCCTTTGGGCACTTCTATTTATGTGTCTACTCCTGTGGGTGATTCTGTAGTTGTGGATCGGATCTACCGATCGTGTGTGATCACTTTCTACGGTTTTGAGACTAGAGAAGATCCTCTGTTGCTTGATATGATCGATTTTGAGGTCATCCTGGGCATGGATTAGTTATCTCCATATCACACCGTCTTAGATTGCCATGCCAAGAGTGTTTAACTAGCGATGCCAGGATTGCCGAGATTGGTGTGGAAGGGTTCCACAGTTGATATGCCTAACAGGGTTATTTCCTTCCTGAAGGCTCAGCACATGGTCGGGAAAGGGTGTTTGGCTTACTTAGCTTATGTTCGAGACACCACTGCAGAGTCTCCGACGATTGATTCAGTGCTAGTAGTCCGAGAGTTTGTCAATGTTTTTCCTTCTGATCTTCCCGACACGCCTCTGGATCGTGATATTGATTTTTGTATTGATTTGGCTCCAGGCACTTAGCCTATCTCTATTCGACCGTACCGTATGGCTCCTAAGGAGTTAAAGGAGTTGAAGGAGCAGCTCGAGGAGTTGTTGGTAAAGGGGTTTGTTAGGCCCAGTGTATCGCCATGGGGTGCACCAGTGTTATTTGTGAAGAAGAAGGATGGGACTATGCGGATGTGCATTGATTACTGCCAGTTGAATAAAGTCACCGTCAAGAACAAGTATCCGTTTCCTCGTATTGATGATTTGTTCGACCAGTTGCAGGGTGCTAGGGTGTTCTCTAAGATTGACTTGAGGTCAGGGTATCATCAACTGAAGATTCAGGACTCAGACGTTTCGAAGACTACATTCTGGACTAGATATGGCCACTATGAGTTCCTAGTGATGTCTTTTGGCTTGACTAATGCCCCGGCGGCATTTATGGACTTGATAAGCCGGGTATTCAGGCCTTATATTGATTCCTTTGTTATCATTTTCATTGACGACATCTTGATATACTCACGTAGCCTGGGGGAGAACGAGCAGCATTTGAGAGTAGTGCTTCATACTTTGCGAGAGCGGAAGCTATATGCTAAGTTCTCCAAGTGTGAGTTCTGGCTAGAGTCAGTGGCATTCTTGGGGCATGTTGTGTCAGGATAGGGTATTAAGGTGGATCCCAAGAAGATCGAGGCAGTTCAGAGTTGGCCACATCCTACTTCAGTGACCGAAATCAGGAGCTTCCTGGGATTAGCAGGTTATTACCGGCGATTTGTGCAAGGCTTTAGTATATTGCATCCCCCTTGACTAGATTGACCCAGAAGGGTGCTCCATTCCATTGGTCCGATGATTGTGAGGAGATCTTTCAGAAGCTCAAGAAGGCTTTAACTACGACACCAGTTCTTGTGTTGCCTTCCGGTGCAGGGATGTATACGGTATATTGCTATGCTTCACGCGTTGGTTTGGGATGTGTGTTGATGCAGGAGGGGTGAGTTATTGTATATGATTTGCGTCAGCTGAAGATTCATGAGAAGAATTACCCTATGCACAATCTAGAGTTGGCGGCGATTGTTCATGCTCTTAAGATATGGAGGCACTATTTATATGGGGTGCCTTGTGAGATTTATACCGATCACCTCAGCTTACAGCATTTGTTCAAGCAGAGGGATCTCAATTTGAGGTAGCGCAGGAGGCTTGAGCTACTAAAGGATTATGACATTAACATTCTTTATCATCCGGGCAAGGCGAATGTGGTCGCGGATGCCTTGAACAAAAAGGCAGAGAGTATAAGTAGCTTGTCATACATTCCAGCAGAGGAGAGGTCCCTAGCTTTGGACATCCAGTCCTTAGCTAACAGCCTTGTGAGGTTGGACATTTCAGAGCCCAGCCGAGTTCTAGCGTGTGTAGTTGCTCAGTCTTCGCTATTGGGGCAAATCAAGGCCCGACAGTTCGATGATCCACACTTGGCAGTAATCAGAGAGATGGTATTTTAGGGAGGTGCCCAGGAGGTTTCTATTGGTGAGGATGGTGTTTTGCCTCTCTAGGGTCGTCTGTGTGTTCCTAATGCTGATGGTCTGAGGAGGAGGGTCCTAGAGGAGCCACACAGTTTGCGGTATTCTATCCACCCGAGAGTCACGAAGATGTATCGTGATTTGAGGCAGCATTACTGGTAACAGGGGATAAAGAAAGACATAGTAAAGTTTGTGACTAAGTGTTTGAATTATTAGCAGGTCAAGTATGAATATCAGAGACCGGGTGGCCTACTGTAGCAGATGCCTATTCCGGAGTGGAAGTGGGAGCGCATCACCATGGATTTCGTAGTGGGGTTGCCACAGACTTTGCGGAAGGTTGATTCAGTATGGGTCATTGTGGATAGGTTGACCAAGTCGGCCCATTTCATTCCGGTGGTGACTACATATACAGCAGAGAGGTATGCTCAGATTTATAATCGGGAGATAGTCCGATTGCATGGTGTGCCGGTTTCCATCATATCAAACTGAGGCCGTCAGTTCACTTCCCATTTCTGGAGAGCCGTTCAGAGTGAGTTGGGGACCCGTGTAGAGCTTAGCACAGCATTCCATCCTCAGACTGATGGGCAGTCGGAGCGGACAATTCAGATTTTAGAAGATATGCTAAGAGTATGTGTGATTGACTTTGGAGGGTAGTGGGATCAGTTCTTGCCATTAGCAGAGTTTGCGTACAACAACTATTAGTCCAGCATAGAGATGGCCCCGTACAAGGCTTTATATGGCCGACACTGTCGTTCTCCTATCGGGTGGTTTGAGCCCAGTGAGGCTAAGTTACTTGGCACAGATTTGGTACACGATGCCTTGGATAAGGTAAAGTTCATTCAGGAGAGACTTCGCACAGCTCAGTCCAGACAGAAGAGCTATACAGATCAGAAGGCGCGTGATGTATCATTTATGGTTGGCGAGAAGGTTCTCTTGAAAGTCTCGCCCATGAAGGGCATTATGAGGTTCGGGAAGAAGGGCAAGTTGAGCCCAAGGTTTATTGGCCCCTTTAGGTGTTAAGACGAGTTGGGGAGGTTGCCTATGAGCTTTCTTTACCCCCTAGTTTATTAGGAGTTCACCCAGTTTTTTATGTTTCGATGCTTCGGAAGTATCATGCCGACCTATCCCACGTGTTGGACTTCAGTACTATTCAGTTAGATGAGAGTTTGGGCTACGAGGAGGAGCCAGTCGCAATTATTAATAGACAGGATCGCCAGTTAAGGTCCAAGAGGATTTCTGCGGTGAGGGTCCAGTGGAGGGGCCAACCGGTTGAGGAGGTAACTTGGGAGTCCGAGGAGGACATGCGGAGCAGATATCCCCACTTATTCAGCAGTCCAGGTACTTTTCTATGTCCGTTCGAGGACGAATGTTTGTTTAAGAGGTGGAGAATGTAACGACCCGATCGGCCGTTTTGCCTTTTAGAACCCCGTTCCCTTAAATAAGACTTCTCACGCTTGCTTTAGCTAATTTGTAACTTGTGGGGATGGTTGGTTCGGGAGTAGGAAGAGTTATGGGTAAAAATTTGTCCAATTGTTTCTTTAAGATTCTCTTAAAATACAAAGTTTGACTTCGGTCGACTTTTTGGGAAAATGGACCTGGATTCGTGATTTGATGGTCTCGGAGGGTCCGTGGGAAAATATGGGACCAGGGCGTATGCCCGGAATCGAATTCCGAGGTCCCTAGCCCGAGTAATGAATTTTTATTGGAAATAAATAAATTGAAATTTGAAAGAATAGAAACTAAGAAATCATTGATTTCCTAGGTACCGGGCTCGAATTTTGGGAAAGGCCTGAAATATCAGTTAAGACTTGCCCGTAAAATTTGGTGTCAATCCGAGTAGTTTAAGGGTGTTTTGGCCCGTTAGAAGGAAATAAAGAACTTGAAGTTCAATAGTTTGATTCATTTGCTTTTAGTAGGTCATTCCAATGCTTTGGGTGTTCCAAGGGTTCGAGTAGGTCCTCCTCGTGATTTCAGACTTGTCGGTATGTTAGGGCGGGGCTCAGGAGCCCCGAGCGCCAAACGAGTGAGGTTCGAGCGAAGTACGAAAATCGAGGAATAGCGGAAGGTTGCTGCTTCTGTCATAACCACATCTGCGATTCTAGGACCGCATAAGCGGGACCGCAGATGCGGTCAATCGATCGCAGAAGCGACCAAGGTCCAGGGCAAGGGAAACCGTAGAAGCGGCTTTTAAAACGCAGAAGTGGTTCCGCAAAAACGGTCCAGCCGCCTTAGACCAGCTCCGTAGAAGCGGCTTGTAAACTGCAGAAGCGGTTCCGCAGAAGCGGGACCCAGACCGTAGAAGCGGTCCAGGCATTTTGGGCCAGATCCGTAGAAGCGGTTTTCGCAGAAGCGGTCATTGCACCGCAGAAGCGGAAATCGCCGGGCAGTGAACTAGAATTTAAGTAAAATCATGATTTAACCACGAAATTTGTTATGAAATGAACTAGAATTTATATATTATTGATCCTTAGGTAATAGATAACAACTTTCTTCAAAAAATCTCAGAATCCGGGCACGTGGGCCTGGGGTCGGAATTTAGGAAACTTGTGAAAAAGGTTAGGAAATTACTTAAATAGTTAGAATTCGATCTTGTAGGCCTATATTGACAGGTTCTTACTTCATTTAACTAGTTTGTGATTATTTGGCTCCGAATTGAGGACTTGGGCTTGTTTTTTATATTGGAAGTACGCTTTGGAGCGAGGTGAGTCTCCTTAAGAGGGAATTGTCCCCATAGGAATAGTAACTGAGTAATTGTTGCTAAATGCGGGGGCTACGTGCGCGCTAGGTGACTAGAGTCCATGCGTAGCTACTACTATGTTAATTGTCCGGGTAGTTTAGCACCCACACCATGCTTATTTTACATAAATATCTATATTATCTTGCTAATACGAGCACCTAGAATATGCTAGGGTCTTAAAAAGGGAATAAGAACGAACTTGTATATTTGTTGAAGTCTTGCATGGCATTAATGACTATTGATGTGCCTTGTGTGTATACTTGATATTGCTTATTATTTGTGGATCGGGACGATAGCCTCAGTATGAATAGATGCATCTATAGGCGCGCCGTCGACCCTCGGCAAGTGCATAGTTTATTTCTGTTGGATCGGGCCATCGCCTCGGCATATTTTTGCATGCTATTGTTCCTTGCCTGAGAATTTTTAAATATTTATATCGCCTTTCATGGCCCGACATAATTTGATAAAAATAACAAAAGTAAATGGTCAGCTGGAAATATAGGGGAGAGTAAGACTTTTATGTCTTGTTATAAACTATTGCTTATTAGTGATTCTTCATGCTTAGTATAATACCTTGATATATTCTTTGACCCTAGTGAGTATCAAGTCGACCTCTCGTCTCTGCTTCTTCAAGATTAGGCGGGATACTCACTAGGTACATATTGTTTATGTACTTATACTATGCTTCTGTACTTAATTGTACAGGATCTGAGGCAGATACAACTGGTTACCAGTTCGGTGTGTGCCCTTGAGCTTACGACAGAGTCTTCCACGGTGAGCTGCTTCCTTCCTATGCCGCTCAGCAGCCAGATGGAGTCTTCCTTTACTTTTTCTGTCTTTCTCCTATTTTAGACAGTAGGATAGAGATGTATTTTGTATAGTCTACTAGATGCCCACACTTGTGACACTAGATTCTGGCACACACTTTGGTAGACTTACTTTTGGGGTTGTATTATTATGCTATTTATTTTATCTATCACTTTTGGTTTCGGATCCAAATTCGGTTAATTATTTCTCTTAAATTCCGCTAAAATTAACATAAGAAGTTGGGAATGTTCTGCATTGGTGTGACGACCCGACCCGTCGTCTCGTGTGTTGTTGCTCTGTTTTCCCCGTTTATTGCTTCTTCATATTTCATTATCGGTATGTGGTGTCTGAGAGTTGATTTGGATTGGTTTTGACAAGAAATGAGACACTTAGTCTCTTTAAGGAAAGCTTAAGTTGGAAAAGTCAATCGAATGTTGACTATTGAGTTAGAGGGCTCGGATGTGATTTCCGGTGATTCGATTAGCTTCGGGAGGTGATTTGTGTCTTAGGAGTGCGATCGGAATTGATTTTGGAGGTCCGGTGTAGAATTAGGCTTGAATTGGCGAAGTTAGTATTTTGGCGAATTCCGGTTGATAGGTGAGATTTTGATCCGAGGGTCGGAATGGAATTCCGAGAGTTGCTGTAGCTTCGATATGTGATTTGTGATGTGTGTGCAAAATTTCAGGTCATTCGAACGTCGTTTGGTTGGGGTTTTGATCGAATGCGTGTTTCGGAAGTTTTAAAAGAACTTAGGCTTGAATCCGATGAGAATTGATGATTTTAGTGTTGTTTGATGTGTTTTGATGATTCGAGCAAGTTTGAATAAAGTAATAGATCATGTCTGTGCTTTTGGTTGAGGTCCCGAGGGCCTCGGGGTGAGTTCGGGTGATTAAACGGAGAGTTTGGAGTTTGTTGCATGTTTTGGAATTGGTTCTGTCATTTCCGCATCTGCGGAAAAGGGACCGCATTGGCTGTTCCGCAGATGCGATGGGTGAGGGATCGCGGAAGCGGTCTGAGGTGTGGCTGAGTAGTTTCATAGAAGCGGACCCCTTTTCGCATCAGCGGGTCCGCAGGAGCGAGTATTTCACTACAAAAGCGGTTTTGAGCCGTTAAGGGAAATTCCGCAGAAGCGGAACCTAGACCGCTTAAGCNATGGAAATTGGTTGAAATTCATTAAAAGGGGGTAAAGCTAGGGCTTGAGTTTTGATATTTCAAATTGGGATTTGATAGGTCATTTGAGCTCGGATTTGAGAGTTCTTGGTATGTACGGACTCATGGCGAGACGAGGAATCCGGTAATGTAAGTTTTGTAATTTTTTGAGAAGTGGGCCTGGGGCTCGGGTTTTGCTAGTTTCGAGATTTTGCTATTTCTCGATTGGGTATCGTTCCCTTAGCATATTGTGATGTATTCGCTTTGATTTTGGTTAGGTTCGACGCGCGTGGAGGCCGATTTGAGGGGCAAAGGCATCGCGAGCTAGGGATTTCGCCGAATTTCACATTGTAACGCTGTATTGTGGCGTGACACGCATTCCATGATGAGTGCGGGGTCGTTTGCTATTGGGGATGGTGACTTGGTCCATCCCGAGTGATATTTTCTACTATATTGGCGATTGAGACGCATACTTTATTACTGTGAATTGG
>MU710570.1:15298-25519 GCA_026770625.1 Nicotiana glauca | reverse complement strand
TTATATCTCAAGCTGAATCAAGTACGCACGATAAGAATTCCAAGAAAGTAAAGTTTTCCTAAAGGTTCTGCAGCCTCTCGAGGATAAATACAGACGTCTCCGTACCGATCCGCGAGACTCTACTAAAGCTACTCATGACTCGTGAGACCTAGTAACCTAGGCTCTGATACCAACTTGTCACGACCCAATTCCCAACCCGGTCATGATGGCACCTCTCGTGAATACAAGGCCAGCCAGACCATTTTAGAACACCACTTAAAGCAGTTAATCAGTTATATAATAGTTCGAATATGAATTAATGATACTAATCAATATAAGTACAACCCAATACAGCCCGACCGGGGTGTCACAAGTTATGAGCATCTAGGAGGGTCCTTATTACAATTTTAAAATATATAATACATACAGTAAAATATGGAAAATAAGAAGAAGAAGAAGAATCTTGGTGCCGCGAACGCCGGCGGTCACCTAACTTAGTTACGATAGCAATACCTTCAATAAGCTACTGACCCGCTACCGGGTGGACAGTACCTGCAACTGCATGCGAGGTGCAGGGAGTAAAGTGAGTACTTCCAACTCAGTGGTAATAAGAGCGAATAATATCTGAGCGATAAGAAAACACGTATGAGCACTCCAAAATGCTATAATAGACAGTACAACCCTTTTAGAAAAATAGTGAAAACCGTAACACCGAGAGAATTCTTTAGAAAATCTCAAGCTCAATGAAAATCTCTTTTGAAAACATGCCTTTTCAACAGTTGCAAAAAAATAATTTCGACAAGCAGGAAATAATCAGAAATCTGCCCCTCGGGCTCAGTATCAACCTCTCAGTACAGTATCAGCCCCGCGGGCTCACTCCCAACTCACAAAGTACAACCTCAGCCTCTCGGGCTCCGCACTCCTAACTCACCAAGCACAATATCACCCTCTCGAGCTCAGCACTCCTTAACACGTAACACCAGAGTATCTGGTCAACAAGGCAAGTAATAACATGTATGCCAATGATATATGAGTGCTAAATGTCATGCCACGTAGTACAAATAGGAGTGAATGCATAAATGCAATACAATGCATATGACTGCTATGGTGTGTAGCCCGATCCATGGGTACCCTGCGCTCACTGGGGTGTGTACAGACTCCGGAGGGGCTCTTATAGCCCAAGCGCTATAATACTGCGGCGTGCAGTCCGATCCACAAAACATATCACTGCAGCATGCAGTTCGATCCACATAACATATCACTGCGGCGTGCAGTCCGATCCATATAATATATCACTGCGGCGTGCAGCCCGATCCATATAATATACTACTGCGGTGCGCAGTTCGATCCATGCATGTATATGCATATGCACACATAACACTCGAGGCCTGAAAGCCTCCTCACATCACTCTTCATGCCCTCACATATGGCACTCGGCCTCTATCAGTCCAAAATAGTCAAAAAGCCCGTCGGGCGNCTGAGTTCATGAAACAGTGATGATAGTTCATAAAGAGTTCAAATAATCGGCAATAAGCCCCAAGTATGGCAATGAGCCCAAGTCATAATGATAACAACAAATCATTTACAATTACGCGGTAAAAACCAACAATCAGGACTGACCAAGTCACAATCCCCAACAGTGCTCTACCCCACGCTCATACCTGGCGTGCAAGTCACCACAATACAGCACTATGATGTGCAAATCTGGGGTTTCAAACCCTCAGGATATCATTCACAAGTATTACTCACCTCGAACCGGTGAAATTCCTCGCTCGCGACGCCTTTGCCCCTCATATTGGCCTCCACGCGCGTCGAATCTAACCAAAACCTGAGCGAATACATTACAATATCCTAAGGGAACAATACCCAATCGAAAACAATCGAAATATATCAAAAATCTCGAAACTAGCAAAACCAAAGCCCCAGGCCCACTTCTCAAAAAATTACGAAATTTATATTTTTGGAATCCTCGTCTCGCCACGAGTCCGTACATATAAAATTTATCAAAATCGGAGTTCAATAGCCCCTTCAAATTCTAATTTTTCAATACCAAAAACCAAGCCCTAATTTCTCCAAATTTTCACCCAATTTTCAGAGATTTCAATGATAAATCTTCAATAAAATCACGTAATTAGCTCGTAAAACTTACCTCCAATCGAATCCTAGTTGAAATCCTCTTAATCCCTCGTCAAAACCTCCCAAATATGCTCAACAATGGTGAAATATGACTTTAGCTCGTGGAGGAAATGTTATAAAACCCTTTTGTCCGCCCAGCATTTTCTTCATCGCGTTCGCGACACTGTTCACGCGAACGCGAAGGCCAACAACTTTACAATTTGAAAATACACTACGCGAACGCGACATATCTCCACGCGAACGCGATGCCCAACGTCCTGATTCTATGCGAACGCATCCTCCACTCACGCAAACGCGTATAACAAAAACTCCACTGACTCCAAATCCTCATTCGCGAATGCGGAACGCCAAAAGCGAACGCGAAGCACTAGGTTCCACAACTATGCGTTCGCGGCATCTCCTTCGAGAACGCGAAGGCAAAACTTCCAGGCTCCCAAAATTTCCCTACGCGTTCGTGTCCCTTACCACGCAAACGCGATGCACTAAAGTCTGCAACACCAACAGTAGAAAATCTGATTTCTTTGCAAGCCAAAAAGGGTCCGTTTGAACACCCGAAATCACCCCGAGGCCCCCGGGACCTCAACCAAAAGCACCAACCTTCTCCAAAACATCATACGAACTTGTTCCAATCATAAAAACACGACCATTAACACAAAATCATCAAATTACGACGGATTCAAGCCTAAGTTCAACTAAAACTTCCGAATCTCACATTCGATTAAAAACCCGACCAAACGACGTCCGAATGACCTGAAAATTTGTAGACATATGCAAAATTACCTAACGAAGCTACTGCAGCTCTCGGAATTCCATTCCGACCCTCGGATCAACATATCACTCATCAATCGAAAATCGCCAAAATACTAACTTCGCCAAAATAGGCTAACTTCTTCACCGGACCTCCAAAATTACTTTCGATTGCGCTACTAAGCCTTAAATCTTCTTCCGGAGCTAACCTAACCATCAGAATTCAATTCCGAGCACTCTAACTCATAAGTCAATATCCGGTTGACTTTTCCAACTCAACTTAAGTCTTCTTAAAAGAGACTAAGTGTCTCATTTCCAACCAAATTCTATCCGAATTACTTCAAATTCACCAAACACATGTAATGAAATATATAGAAGCATAAAACAGGGAAAATGGGGCGGAGATACATGAGACGACGGGTCGGGTCGTTACAAAATGCTAACTGACGTCAATTAATCCTAAGTAATCAAACTAATTATTAACACTGACTAACAATTATCCAAAATTATCACTGGCTAACAATTATCAAAATCAACAATTATTAACAAACAAAAACAATTAAAGAAATTTCTGCCAACAAAATCTAATTAACCTCTATTTGATGTCAAATTTATTTTCTTAAACGAAATTAATCAGAATATGTACTAATTATTATTCAAACCTAATAGTATCAAATTTTAATCCTAAAAATACTATTTTAAAATAGAAAATAAACTATTCACATAACAGAAATCAATTAAAACATAATGAAACAATCACATGCAAAAATAACAGAAAATAAAGAAAAGGATTTGAAGAACATATCTTGGTTTTCTTCTTCTCTCTTTTTTTTAGCTTGTTCGATCAATTTTTGAGCAGAGCTTATTTGAATCCTTTAGAATTCATGACCTGTAGCATACCTAATGGAGTGTTTTCTAAAAGAAAACACCTATTAGGTGTGTTACGGTCATGAATCCCCAAGAATTGGACCGGGGATTCTTGACCGCAAGATCTTGATTTTAATATTTGGAGAGTCTTGGTGAGTTTTGAGATCAGTGGATATGGGGAATGGGTAGAGGACACTCAGGCGCGTCTATGGTGTGAATTGGAGGTTATTTGGATGAAGCGTCATTCGCCGGAGTTAGGGTTCCGGCGAGACAAAATTGAATATTCGAACAAATGGGAAAATGTTTGAAGGAAAAGAAGTAGAGGGGTGGAATCAGGGGCTCGTGGTGGTCATGTGGTGTATTTTTGGGATTGGTTGGTGTAGATGACGTTTCCCGCCGGTAGGGTTCCGGCGGGTTGACAAGGAAGTAGAGGCGGCGGGACAAGGGGAAGAAGACAAGGTTGAAAAATGTTTCTGATTTTAATTTGGTATATGATATATATTAGAAATGTAACAATCATCCACAGCCGTTGGATTAAATCATTTAAACGTCAATGAACTAGCAAGGAGGCATGCTAATTACTCTGTAAACAGTAGAACCATAAATAGAAGCATAAAAGAAATAAGAAGAAGTGCAATATGAATAAAAACATGTTGCTTTTGGTTGCTGTAAATCAAATAGAAGACATACCAGTAAGAGAGCAAAAGCAAAATGCAAAGACAAATGAGTGACCTATATTAGCCTTGGCTTTCAGCCGGCTAATAACAAGGAGGAGCAGAGTATAACAATAGAGCAGAAGAGCAAGAGATAATGCGGATTTTAAAGTATTTAGTGATATGTAAGTCAGAAGACTCGCTTATGTCCTTTTTGTAAAGACCTAGGGTATTTATAGTTGAGAGTAGGGGTGAAATAAGGTAAAAAATCACAGAAATATATTGATTAAAGAACTCAGAATCAAGGAAGTACTCCCATAATTAAGGGAATCAAAATCAAACAAAGAGATTCAACAGCATATAAGGCAAGTAGGGAAAATCAGTGTAAGATTAAATAAGGGAAGGAATCGAGACTCAGTACCGCACCTAATAGCCAAATAAGACCAAATTCAGAAAATCCTAATTAAGGAAAGGCTTAAAAGAACAAAGTACTATAGAAAATAAGGTAACAAGAGCAATTAATTCAAACGGGAAAGTAGAATGCTAGGGTTCAAAAGAAAGTTCTTTGAATTACCAATCTATCAAGGAAAATCAGAATCAATCATGTCAAATCATGATTCTGCATTTTTATCATATAAATAGAGGTAAATGAACACAAGTAGCGAGCCAAAATTAGCTACATAGATAGAAGAGGAACAAGAGATGAGTAAACACAATCACTCAGAGCTTAGTGGAAACAAACAAGTCATACTCGAAGCACGGTGATCTTGAAACATTAACAGGAGTCAAGCAAATAGGCTAGCAGACAGAAGCAAAGTAAGAAAAATCAGGCTGATACACGAAGAAACAAACTAACACATAGGAGCAAGGCAAAGGAAATTAGTCTAACATGCATAACCAAGGTAAAGAGACATGCCAACACCCTTAATCGAACAAGTAAACATTTTAGAAATTAGGGTTTCTTAGCAGAGTCAAATATAAAGAGTAAGAGCATATAAATTTAGTCAGAATAAACAAAGAAGAGATTTTTAACCATAAATAGAATCAGCCAAAGCATGCATAAAGAAATCTAAGAAAACCCTAATTTTCAAGGAATGTAAAAAAATGATTCAAAGTAAAAGGTTTTTTTTCGGAGTGAACTCGAAAATAAGCAGAACGTAGAGGAAAGCACGAAAATATCATGAGAATAGCACTATTTTGAGAGGTTCAGGAGAGAGCTGGGGTTTCAAAAGGGGAAACACTAATAGAAGTGTAGAAAACCTATTGAAACCTCATAGATCGTAACAAATGGGGTGTGATTTCGCCTGAAATCACACCGTAGAACCCGCAAATGGAAGAACCCGTAACCCTACGTCTCAATCGCCATAGTCCATAAGCCTCGAAGGTCCCCGAGGTGTTGCACAAGACGGTGAGAGGCCCATCGGAGCCCCAAGGTTGAAGGAAGGTGGCCGGAAACAGACTAGGTGAAGCCTTCAGGGACTTATTCGAATGGTATGGGTTTTCGGGTCTCAAAAATAGAGAGAACCAGTAGTCTAAGGTGTCATGGCAGTTGATTGTCGAATGGGGTGAGATTGGAGGTGGCCGGAGAGGCGGTGGAGCTCATCGGAGAAGAAGAGAAAACCAGAAGGTTCTAGAGAGAAGGGAGATAGAGAGACGATATAGAGAGAGAGAGGCTCTCAGAGAAAATGAGGGGTTTTGGGGGGGGGGGTAGTTTAGACTTAGCTAGGGTAATTAAATTAGGGCCGTTGATCTCATTTGATAACCGACTCAGATTAAAACGGACTAGACCGGGTTGTTTGGTGGATTGGGATGGGTTGGCTTAAAATAGGGTATTGGGCCATTTGAAAAAATCTAATAGGGGTGTGGCCAATTTGGCTATAATTGAAATAAATAAGGCTGTTTGTTAAATAGTCAGTTTTCCCCTTTTATTATTTTATAAAATAGCAATAATGATTTTAAAACCAAATTAAAAGTACTGAACTAATTAATAATATATAAATATTAATCCAAAAATACTGGAAATAATTTTATCATTGCAAAACGCTATTAATCGTAATATAGGCTATAATTGCGATTTTATGCAATTTAGCTTAAAAAATATCAAATAACTTTGTAAAAATATAAAAAAAATCCCATTAATTATATCTTGGTGTAGACATGAGAATGAAATAAATCATTCACTAAAAAATCTAGATTGGGAATAATTATTGAATTTTGTAATATAAAACTAGACAATAAACTGATTTTAAAAAATAAAGAAAAATATCAAAACTTTTGGGCATGCTTATATATGCATGTGCATGCTCTTTTGAGTATAAAAATTAAGTAGGGAAAAATTGGGTATCAACACCTTCGACTAGAAAAAACGACGTCTGCAAAAGGAAGAACCATTATCCCGTGGCTAGAAGCCTCGGATGCTGCAGGCCCAGTCGATATATCTCCCTTGAGCCTCCATGTAGAGCTTGCCTCGCTATGGGAACCTTCGCCCTTCAAGGATTCCTTCCGTTTATTATTATTCCTCGGTTCTGAAGCCGACGATCCTTCCTCTCTCCAAGGGGGGCACGGTCTCATCTCAAGAAATCCTCCCATACTTGCGGTGACAATGTCGGCACACATAAAAGAACATAACTTTCAAAGGGAATAAAAGACACATCATGTAGCGTGTTATTTTTCCTCCCATCTACCCTTCGACAGATCTCGCCACTTACACCCATCGTAGGTCGTAAGAGCTACTAGCTTCCAAGACCAATCTGCCAGATCAGGGACCTCGTATTACATCCATGGGATTGTTGTATTGAAGAAAATAGAAGGAAGGCATCTTCTGCAGATTCCGCCTCCATCATGAACTAAATGATAAAAACACAAGTGTACCACCTGTCGACGCCCCCTTTTTCTAAGGCGAAATCGGGTTTACGACATTGCGGACAAAACAACTCTCATCCCCTTTTAAGGAATCGGGTTATGGAATTTGAAGAGTCGCCACCTAATGATTATAGTTCATTAGGACACTTTAAAGAAAATGAAGAAGATTTTTTGAAAGAAAAACCAGAGTTCGGGTAAGGGCTTGAGATTATCTCTAGGGGAAGGTGTTAAGCACCCCTCAAGATCCACTAGTGTGGTTCCCGGCCATGCTTAATTGTGACTTTAAGGAGAGTAGAAAGAAGCATATAAAGTTTGCATATAGAAGTTAGAAACAAAATTTAAAATTTTAGAAAGGAAAGGACAAGACATAAGTGATTTTAAAAGAGGAGGATTAATTGGAAGAAAAACATAAATTTAAGAAAAAAATTATATAAATAAAGAAAGGGGAAAAAGGTACTATGTTTAAATACAATATGGATCACATCGGTACAATACCCAGCAATCACTCCTCAAAGAGGGGTCGCACGAGATATTTGCGCACCGGTCATCATCTCCATATTCTACCCTTCCCACCCCGTTAAGGTCATTCAAACGTGTGGATTGGTCACGAATGCTTATTGCGTGCTATTACCTATCCCGTCTTATAGGTCCTAGAGGGTATTTAGGACCACTATTCCTATAAGGTAAGGACTAGGCTGAACCCTTAGGTTTAAAGGTCAAAATGCTAAGCGACATACATAACAAATAAGACTACACGAAAAGGGACCATACAAAGAGCATGTAAAAGGCTCAAACATCCCTCCATAGATAGACATATAATTAGCACATCTCAAACACATTGAAGGTATAAAAAATGAGAATTTAAAAGGCAAGACTGCCGAAGATAGATTTCCAAAAATTGGGCAGAAAGTAGAAAGTTTGGTCGAAATAATGGCAGTAAGTACATAGCAGTTTTGGAATCAGTAAGAGACATTTTAAAACACACTTGAGAAAATATAGTAAAGGTATCAAAGATGTAGTATTTTGATAAAAGAAAAATAGCACATTTTCGGATAGGAGAGTAGAAAACAGATGCGAAATTACTCGGAACTTCATAAGTGTAATTTAAAAAGGAGAGCAGTAAGTATATAGGAATTAATATCGAAATATACCTTTGAAAATCGTAGTAGAGACGTTAAAGATGCAATATTCTGATAAGTTTTAGAAAATAGTAGCACAATTCTGGACAGGACAGCTAACCAGTAGAAAAAATATATAGACGCTATTATCTCGAAATAGGGCGGAGTTCAGTAGAAAAATTTCAAAGAAAGCAGAATTCAGAAAGTTAAGAGGCTGAGTAGTCTGAAACTGATGAGAATATGATTAATCGATTTTATCCGGTCTAAGGCTTGCCTAGGCGTTGTTTGATCATAAAAGAGAGTGGACATGCATATTTGCTTTCCACTTTTAAGGAAACTATTAACCAGACTTATGTTGTTAAAAAAAACTAGTGAGGCATTCAAGCAATTGCAAACAAAGCCCTAAGTACATGATATCTAATGCACATAAGTGTCACGACCCAAAATCCACTAAGGGTCGTGGTGGCGCCGGACACCGCTGTCAGCCCAGCCAATTAGATTACCGATTAAAATTTTTTTTTAAATACATCAAATTCCAGAATTTTCCTTTCATTTTCACAATTAAAAGAGTTTTGCTTCAATTCAAATTAACAATAACAATTAAATTAAACTTTTCGAAAACCATCCCAGAACCCGGTNTGTGCAACAAAAATGCACAGAAGTGTAGTATGAGTACGTAATCAACGTGTACTCAATGAGTGTCCCACCTAATCCCAAAGGGGTAGAGACGAGATGGTCAACTTTGACACAGTCTAATGGTCCAATGATCATTTATTCTCATTTCACATATTAATCCGTGGATTTATTCTTTACGGACATGGTTCTAATCAAATAGAGGAAACAAATAAACACGTAGTTCTTTCATAGGGAAATTTTCCAAATTTATCTTTAAAACATAATCCAAATATGTTTAAGCCACAAAAGGGCAACAATAACTTAATCAAGTTCAGGCAGCAACACAAGCATGCGCAAATCATACCGAGGCGCTGACCCGATCCAACAGAAATAAATGTGCACTTGCCGAGGGTCGACGGCGCGCCTATAGATGCATCTATTAATCTGCCGAGGCGTTCGTCCCGTTCCAAAATAAACACACACAGATAGATAAATAGTCCGGAAGTCATCGTGGAGCAAATATCCAGGAAGAGTCCATTCTCTTTTATTAATTTGCGAAAATGTAGCTTAAGTCTTTTAGAAAATCTGATTATCAATTTTAATGTGATTTAAGAAATCTAAGTCATCAAGGATTTCACAATTTATCCACATATAACATGCTTTTGGGTCCTAAACTACCCGGACAATAGCATATAGTAGCTACGCACGAACTCTCGGCACCTCATGCGCACGTAGCCCCCACAACTTGGAGCACATAATCAATTTAACTCACCTATGGGGTAATTTCCCCCTCACAGAATTAGAAAGGAGACTCACCGCGCTCCGAAGACTCAAAATCGACATTCTACATCCTTCCGAAGGTTTGAACCAACGCACAATGCACCCAAACTAGCCAATTTAACGATGAACTAATGAGAATATACTCAAATACTTATTAACAATTCAGATTATAAAAGTTCCAACCTCCGCTTAGTGAAATGACCAAAATGCCCTCGGGCCCACGTGCCCGGAATCCAAAATTTTTCGAAGGTAAAAGTTACCCATGACCTTAGAAATTCAAATATATAATTTTCTCCTACTTTCATTCACAAAATCGTGGCTAAAATCCAAGTTTTATAATTTTCTAGGTTTTTCCACCAAAACCTAATATTTACACTAATTTCCATGTTTAATCTCATACATAATCAATGTATTTAGCTTATAATAAGTGGGAATAACTTACCTTAACATTGATGGCGAAAATT
>MU710568.1:5289-26639 GCA_026770625.1 Nicotiana glauca | reverse complement strand
AACCGGCATTCCACGCCCTTCCAAAGACTCGAATTGATGCACAATGCTCCAAAACTAGCCAATAAGTATGTAAATCCATTAATACATGCTCTAATACTCACAACAATTCAATTTAGATAAATTCCTAACTCAGTTCGAGATGTTGACAAAATTACCCTCGGGCCCACGTGCCCGAATTCCCAAAAAACTCACAAAATTCGTCAATCCATTCCGATATGAGTTCAACCATACCAATCTTATCAAATTCCGATAACAACTTGACCTCCAAATCTTGAATTTTCGTCCTTGAAAAGTTTTACAAAAATCTTGATTTCTTCCATTTAAATTCGAAATAAATGTTGAATATAACCATAGAATCATGAAGTATAATTACTTTCGGATATAGAACACTTACCCCAATTCATATGGTAAAAATTTCATGAACAATCGCTTCAATCCGAGCTCCATAGCTCCAAATATGATAAAAATGGCCGATACCTCGAATTATAGCTTCTGCCCAAGTATTTACTCTTCGCGATTTCCAAACTCTTCCCGGATAGGCTGTAGTGTACCACTCATAACCTTTCTTACACAACTCCAAATGCCAAATGGTTTGATTTTCTGAAAACTAGACACAAAGAGCTACAACTTTCATTTTTGGATCGTCTCCAAATTCTTTATAGATTGCGAGATACAAGCTTCCAAAGTCGGGTCAGTGCAGCAGAAACTTTCCTCTACGCGATCGCGAATTTATGGCCATTTTCTCCCATTTTACTCATCGCGATCGCGACTAATTCCTCGCGATTGCGTAGTACACTGCTGTAGCCAAAAACCAGCAGCTAAAAATGGTCTAGAAATGGTCCAAAACCATCCCAAACTCACCCGAGCCCCTCGGGACCCCGTCTGAACATACCAACAAGTCTCAAAACATAAAACGGACTTAGTCGCGGCCTCAAATCACATCAAACAATGCTTAAACCATGAATCACACTCCAATCCAAGCTTAATGAACTTTAAAATTTCAAACTTCTATTTTCGATGTTTAAACCTAACAAATCACGTCCGATTGACCTCAAATTTTGCACACAATTCGTATTCGTCATTACGGACCTACTCCAACTTCCGTAATCGAAATCCGACCCCGATATCAAAAAGTCCACTTCTGGTCAAACTTCTTAAAAACCTTCAAATTCTATCTTTAGCCAAATGACCTACGAACCTTCGAATTACTTCCGATCGTGCTCCCAACTCCAGAATCACCATATAGAGCTATTCACAGACTCAGAATCCTAAACGGACATCGATAACACTGAAATGCATTTCAAACCAAACTAATGAAATTTCTTCTAAAATGCTAACTTCTACAATAGGCGTCAAAACTCTCCCGGGTTATCCAAAACCTAAACCGGGCATACGGCCAAGTTCGAAATCATCATACGAACCTGCTGGAACCTTCAGATCCCGATTCCGAGTTCGTTTACTCAAAAATCTAATCCAAGTTAATTCTTTCAACTTTAAGCTTCCGAAATAAGAAGTCTCTTCCCAAACTAACTCCGAACTTCCCGAAATCCAATTCCGACCACGCGTACAAGTCATAACACCTGAAATAAAATTGCTAATGGCCTCAGACTGCTGAACGACATATTAGGGCTCAAAACGACCGGTCGAGTCGTAACAAACCTGGTCATCGGGGCTGCAATAGATGAAAAGACCTCCACAATCCGACGATAATAGCCTGCGAATCCCAAGAAACTACGGATCTCTGTAGCTGATGCTGGTCTAGGTCAGTTCTCGACTGCCTCTATCTTCTTCGAGTCTACCTGGATACCCTCTGCAGAGACAACATGACCCAAGAAGGCAACTAACCCCAACCAGAACTCACACTTTGAAAATTTGGCATATAACTGACTATCCCTCAAAGTCTGGAGAACCACTCTCAGATGCTGCTCGTGCTCCTCCCGACTACGGGAATAGATCTAAATATCATAAATGAAGATTAACACGAATAAATCCAAGTAGAGCCTGAACACTCAGTTCATCAAATTCATAAAAATTGTTGGGGCATTTGTCAACCCGAATGACATTACCAAGAACTCATAATGCCCGTACCGAGTGTGGAAAGCTGTCTTAGGGACATCGGATGCCCTAATCCTCAACTGATAGTAGCCAGATCTCAAGTCAATCTTTGAAAATACCTTGGCACCCTGAAGCTGATCAAACAAATCATCAATCCTCGGCAATGGATACTTATTCTTGATTGTAACCTTGTTCAACTGCCGGTAATCAATACATATTCTTATCGATCCGTCCTTCTTCTTAACAAACAACAGTGGCGCACCCCAATGCAAGACACTAGGTCCAATGAAGCCTTTTTCAAGAAAGTCTTGCAACTGCTCCTTCAACTCTTTCAACTCAGGCGGGGCCATACGATACGGCGAGATACAGACAGGGTCAATATCCTTGTCGGGTGGCATACCCAGCAGATATGAAGGAAATACCTTAATAAACTTACGAACAACAGGCATATAATTAATAGAAGGAATCTCGGAACTAGAATCCCGAACATATGCCAAATAGGCCAAACACCTCTTCTCGACCATACGCCAAGCCTTCATATATGAGACAACACTACTGGTAGAATGACTAGGAGTCCCTCTCTACTCTAAATGAGGTAAACCTGGCAAGGCTAAGGTCACAATCTTGTCATGACAGTCCAAGATAGCATGGTACAGTGATAACCGGTCCATCCCCAATATGACATCAAAGTTAACCATGTCCAGAAGTAACAAATCTACACGAGTATCAAGACCCCTAATCACAGCTATACATGAACGATGGACACGATCTACCACTATAGAATCACCCACCCGTGTAGACACATATACATGAGCACTCAAAGAATCACTAGGCATGACCAGATACGGTGACACATAGGAGTACGTAGATCCTGGATCAAGTAAAACTAAAGCATCTCTGCTACAAACCAAAACAGTACCTATGATAACTGCATCGGAAGCCTTAGCCTCAAGCCTGGCTGGAAGAGCATAACATCGGGGCTGGGCCCCACCACCCTAAACTACATCTCTGGGATAGCCTGCTGCTGGCTGGCCTCTACCTCTAGTGGCCTGATCTCCACCTCTAATACCTCTACCTCTACCTCTAACACCTTTACCCCTACCTTTAGCTGGTTGAGCGGGATGTGGAACACTCGGTGCCTGAACCATGGAACGAAATCCTGATGTTTAAAGCTGCTCGATGCTCGAGGGCAAAACCTAGCAATGTGACCCATATCACCATAAGTGTAACAAGTCCTCGGCTGTTGAGACTACTGACCTTGACAACCCGAATGACCACCCCAAAAACTCTAGAGCGGTGGTGCACTGATAGGAGCTGGTGGTGCATTGTAGGACCACTGATCAGAATACTGCACATGAGAGCCACGATCACCTGAAGAACCGTGAGAAACCTGAAGTGCTGACTGAAAAAGCCTAGGAGCATGGCCTCTACCATATGAATCTGTGCCTTTAGATGAGGCACCACTGAATCTGCCCAAATGATGAGGCCTCTTGTCAGACCCTTGACCTCCTCTCTACGATATAACCATTGCAACTCTCCTGGCCACATTGGCCGCCTCCTGAAAAGAAATCTCACTCCCCATCTCCTTGGCCATCTAAAGTCAAATAGGCTGAATAAGTCCCTCAATGAACCTCCTCACCCTCTCTCTCTCGGTGGGGAGTATGATAAGAGCATGATGGGCCATGTTGATGAATCTGGTCTCGTACTGAGTGACAGTCATAGAAACCTACTGGAGATGCTCAAATTGCATCTGATAGATCTCTCTCTAAGTGATTTTGAGAAACTTCTCCAGAAATAGCTAAGTAAACTGCTCCCAAGTCAAAGCTGGTGATTCGGCTGGTCTAGCCAAACAATAATCTCTCCACCAAGTCTTGGCAGACCCAGACAAGCGGAAAGTAGCAAAGTCAACCCCATTGGTCTCCACTATCACCGTGTTTCTGAGAACCTCATGACAGCTATCTAGAAAATCCTGGGGATCCTAAGAAGATGCACCATTGAAAGTAGTAGTGAAGAGTTTGGTGAACCTGTTCAACCTTCACAAAGCATCGGCAGTCATAACTGCTCCATCACCAGTGTGAGCTACCACACCCGGCTGAACTGCTCCAACTAGCTGAGTGGATAGAGTCTGAAACTGGGGAGCCATCTGCTTTGGAGTGTGAGTAGCAGGAGTCTGGGCTCCTCTTCCAGCCTGAGAGACGGTTGGTGCTATAAGAAGCAAGCCTGCTTGGGTGACACTCTCCATAAGGCCCACTAGATGGACCAGAGAATCCTTGAGTACTGGGTAGCAATGAACCCCTCTAGGACCTGAGCTGGGCCCACCGGAACTGCCTGGGTCGGAACCTCATCATCAAAGTCAACCTGAGGCTCTGCCACTGGTGCTGCTGCTCTGGGCTAAGCTCTGCCCCTAAGCCTCTAGCACGGCCTCGGCCTCGCCCTCTGCCCCTCGTGGGAGCTGCTACTGGGGGCTCGGGCTACTAATCAGCGAATGAGGAAGCGCATGTTCTCGGCATCTGTGAAAGAACAGAGTAATTTGATCAGCATTGAGAAACCAAACCGCACGACAGGATAGAATAGATGTGAAATTTTCCTAACTCTATAGCCTCTGGGGGATAAATACAGACGTCTCCGTACCGATCCTTCAAACTCTACTAAGCTTGTCTGTGAATTGTGAGACTTATGTAACCTAGAGCTCTGATACCAACTTGTCACGATCCGGATTTTCCACCCTCGGGAGTCGTAATGGCGCCTACTAATGAAATCTAGGCAAGCCAACAGTGTGAATAGTTTATCTATTCCCAATTATAAATCCTTTAACAGTTAGGAACAATAGCTTATAAACAGCGAAATTGTTAAAGAAGAAACTGTGAAACATTTGAATAAATACCCAATACATCATCTAAGCAAAATCCACCCAGAACTAGTATCACACTTCACAGATGGTCTAGAATATTTACAAACTAGGTCTGAAAGAAAGATAAAATCTGTCTTTGAAGTAAATGAAAACAAAATATAAAGATAGAAGAGAATGTCGGGGCCTGTGGACGCCTGCAGGACTACCTCGAAATCTCTGATTGGACTAAAGGCAGCCATCCAAAGCTACGGTCCAAAAGTTGCCGCTTTGGGATCTGCACACAGTGCATAGTGTAGTATCAACACAGCCTTCCCCATGGGCTGGTAAGTGACTAGCCTAACCTTGGCGAAGTAGTGACGAGGCTAGGATAAGACTACCAAATAAACCTATGCAGTTAAACAATATACATCGTAAAAATAGAAATAATAATGTACAGTTAAGAATTGGGGTGGGGGGACATGTTGCAGGGAAGCATCAAATGATAATAGAAGGACAACAGGTAATTACACGGGACACCATAACTCAATTATAAACAAGAATCAGAAATCAAAAAAGTGCACGACCTCACCCTTCGTGCTTTTACTCTCATCCTCACCATAAGAATAAATATAAACTGCACGGAATCACCCTTCATGCTTTTACTCTCATCCTCACCATAAAATCAATATAATCGACACAGAATGGTACATCGTGCGGCACGACATCACCCTTCATGCTTTACACTCTTCCTCACGTAAATCATACACGGCATCACCCTTCGTGTTTTAACACTCTCTCACCAAAACAATGCACGGCATCACCCTTTGTGCTTTACACTCTTCCTCACCTAAACAACAAACACTAATAAAAAGGGAAAAGAAATAATTGAATCATAATAGAATCCCGGCAAGGGAACAATATTAAAAGCAACAACATCCCGGCAAGGGAACAATACCATAATCATCTTCTTTTTTCACATTTACTTCACAACTCGATTCACAATTTGAGACAATGCTCTATAAGGTTCAATTGCCAATTATACTTCCACAAATCACTTTACAACATGAGACAACGCTGTCCAATGTTCAAATATCAATATTCTTTCCACAAACCTTACTCAACAATAGCAATCATCACATTAGGCATGAACAATACAAATGGGGTCACATTAATCATAACATAAGACTCACGGGCATGCTTGACACCGACGTATAGATACTTGTCACCATGCCTATACGTCGTACTCAACAATTAACACATAGCAAATATGACACAACTCCTAATCCCTCAAACTAAGGTTAGACCAAACACTTACCTCGATGCCACGAACACAATTCAAGCCTTAACTATCGCTTTACCTCTTGAGTCCACCACCAACGCGCTCGTATCTAGCCACAAGTTACTTAATAATATTAACAAGTGCTAAATGAATCAATTCTAATGCATGGAAATAAGTTTTCTAAAGTTTTTCCCAAAATATCAAAAATCGACCCCGGGCCCGTTTGGTCCAAACCAGAAATTCGGACCAAAACTCAATTGCCCATTTACCCCCGAGCCCGGATATATAAATGGTTTTGGAATCTTACCTCAATTTGAGGTCTAAATTCCCAAATTTCAATATTCTTAGGTTTTACCCAAAAATTCTAATTCCACCATGAAAACTCTAGATTCTAGGATGAAATCTGGTAAAAAGAAGTTAAAGAGTAAAGAAAATGAGTTAGAAATCACTTACTAATGTTTTGGAGAATAAATGTTGTTTGAAAAATTACCTCTTATTTTTTTGGGATTTTAAAAAATAAAAAATAACTGAAAATCCCGTTTAAATATACCCATCTCAAACCCTTTGTACGGACCGCACAAAAAGGAGTGCGGCTATGGAGCTCACAATGTTGATTGCAGTGACATACTTTAGTATTTTGGCCATAAATTTCTCTACAGATGTCCAAATTGTGACTCCTTTGCATTTATGGAAACTAGACACGAATGGCTACAACCTTTTTGTTTGAATCATCTCAAAATTCCTTGTAGATCAAAATATATAGGCTTCCGAAGTCAGACCAGTGAACCTGCGGATTTTTCCTCACTGCGGACCGCACAAAATCGAGTGCGGCCGCAAAGCCCCCCGTCGCGGACAGCACAAAATCTTTGCGGACTGCACTGGCGAGTTTAGGGATTTGCACTTCTTTGAACCTACAACAACTATATTTTAAGCCTAAAATATCCCGGAACCTACCCGAAACTCACTCGAGTCCTCGAAACTCCAAACCAAATGTGCATACTAACTCAAAAACATCACATGGATTCACTCGTGCGGTCACTTCATCAAAATAACATGTAAACCCATGAATTAAACCTCAAAACTCATCATTTTCATCAAGAACACTTAAAGTTCATAACTCTTCCACCGGAAGTCCAACTCATGTTAAATTGACTCCATTTTCTACCAATTTCACAGTTATCGTTCAAATACTATAACAAGTTTATACCGGGCTCCGAACCAAAATACGGGCCCGGTAACAATGATTTCTAACATTAATTCTTTTCTTCATTTCCTAGATAATTCAGTAAAATAATTTCTTTCAAAAATTAATTTCTAAGGCTTGGGACCTCAGAATTCATTTTCGAGTATACGTCCAAGTCCCATATTTTATTGTGGACCTCCCAAGATCATTGAAACACTGATCCAGGTCCGTTTGCTAAAAATATTGACCAAAGTCGACCATAATCAAATATTTGACTCTAGAAATTTCTATTTCTCATCTTTTCACATAGAAGCCTTTCCGAATATAGGTCCAGACCACGCACACAAATCAAGGTAAGGTAAAATGGAGGTTTTTAGGCCTCAGAACGGTGAATGGTCATTACAATATATAGATGATAACTGAATCAAATAGTGATGAATAATTGAAGTACTCAATTAAAAATTATTTTTTTTAAAATGAAATATATTTTTGTATTTAGCAAAAGAAAGCTACCATTCAAACTAGAATGTAGAGGCAAAGAATTAGATTATTTTAATAGCTAAATATATATATATATATATATATATATATATATATATATATATATATATAGAGAGAGAGAGAGAGAGAGAGAGAGCTACTTGTATAGTCGGTTTGGTTCGGTTATTTTTTATTAAAACCAAAACCAAACCAAATATGATCAGTTTATAAAGTTCAAAACCAAAACCAAACCAAACCTAAAAAGTATCGACTTTTTGGTCAGTTTGGTTCGGTTTATGGTTGGTTCTGTTTTTCGTATTATTATAAACACCCCTACTTAGGGGGATAAAAAAAAAGTTGAGTGTTTGCATTTATGGGATTTACTTTTTTTAATTTATTTATTGTACCTGTATACGGTCGAAATCGGACTCGTCTATTACACGACAGATCGAGATTGAAAAGTGATGGATTGAAGGTCAACCCTGGGTCCACCGAACCAAGATACGAGGTAAGAGTGCCCGTCCTCGAGGACATCGAGTCCGTGACCCCGGAATCCACCCTGATCACGAATGAGCTCGAAAAAAATATTGCCAGACCGAATAATGAAAGGTGAAATATCCATAACCGGTCAGGTATCGCGACGGAAATATTGACACGTATCAATGAGGAATCGGCTAATTAGCAAATCATTGAATTTTTTACCTTTTACGTAATTGTACCAAAAGTAGAACTCCCCTGCTATATAAAGAGGGTCTGATTATTTGTAAAAGACATTGTTACACGCATCTCAAAGCAATATAATATTATTTTCTTTCTGTAAACTAATGTTCTTTTTTATTTGATATCGTTTGAATTGCATCTAGTTTAAGTGAGACTCATTTTCTCAAGGCTATAACTGTTCAAGTCGCATGTCTTGAATTTGTTTTACCATTGTTCGCTTTAGTTACTATTCAATTCATCGATTTGTGTCAAATTAATCTACATATCCTTAAAATCACTTACAAATTTAATTGGTATTCGATTTTAAGGGTAAACAGTTTGGCGCCCACCGTGGGGCTAAGGATACAAAAATCCATAACACGTACTATTTTACACTTGTTCCTTGAAGTGTCTCTAATTGCAGGTTAAAGCTCAAAATGTCAAACTCACAATTGGCACCCCTACCTGCTGACAATATAATGAGTCTGGTGACCACGGCAAAAATAACAACATAGCGCCTGGTAACGGAGTACCACATGCTGATCCCCTATTATTTAATGTACTATTTCAAGGTTAGACTTAGAACATTTGAATGCTCCAATAAGTTTTATAGCCCATAAAATAACTCAAATAATGCTAACAAAAGCCCAACTAAAATTACATCAATACTAATACTCAAAAAAGATATTCAACCTATTTTAGATAAAGATGAATAATCTATTTTTATTTTTTCTTAGTGTTTAGTCATGTAATTAATAGTACTTATTAGATGTAGTTATTTTAGCATGACTTAATACTTTTAGATTATATTTTTTTATTATGGCTTATTAATTAGCAATATTTTATGCGATTTTATTATATTTATTGTTGAATATATTTGGATAATGCTATGACACATCTCATATTTTGTATTATTTTCTTGGAAAATACCTTATATAATTGTATCTTACTAGGATTAAAGAAATATTTGGAGCACAAGACACATATTTTGCACTATGAAGATTTTATCAAGGAAAAAACCCGATTTTTAAAAAAAAAAAAAAAACTGAAAATCCTAGAAAAATTGAGATTGAAAAATCTGACTTTTATTGGATTGGTTTGATCTTCAGATTTAATAACTCGACACAACTAAATTAATTTGGTAATTAAAAAACCTGAACCAATCTGACCTATATACACCCCTACCATCATAGAACCCCTACCATCATAGAGTTAGAAGGAGGCATCTAAAGTAGAGCCCCGTCTCCTTCTTCTCTTAGAATTCGTGGGGTATAGTTTAACCCCGTCTTTGTATCATTTTTTCGCAAGTAATAAAATAATTCATATAGAGTTGTAAAGCTTGGAAATACATGGTTAAGAATTAAAACAAAAAAATTATACATAGATGAGATTGATTACGTCTTATTGAGAGATCTCATTTTTTCCTATTACACAGAATGATTAAAGGAGGAAACGAGAATTGAACCTACATGTATTATGTGGGAGAATCCAATTGGTACCACAGTCTAAAGTGTGGATACCCTCATTTTAAAATTTTGAATTAAGATCGAAAATTTATAATTAGGTTTAGGAATAAAGGGAGATGATTAGACAAATAATTTTGAATTAGAGAAAGGACATGTTAAAATGAGATTCGTTTCTGCATCATGAAAATCTAGACACTAGTTAGCAACGTTTCGTTTTCTTTTGCTTACTCTGCATCAGGATCCTTATTTAAGGCCGAGTTCCTTTAATATAAGAAAGAATTACAATAAAATACACATGACTTCACACCATAACAAAAAATGACCTATATTTTTAAGTTTTACCTTACCTAGCGCATATTGTACATATTTTGAAAGCACTGGCAAATTCAAAATTTGTGTCCTTACAATCATTGCTTCTAAAAATTATGGAGTTAAATATGTATTCTCACAATCATTGCTTTCATTCGCTCTTCTTCTCACATCTTCTACATATGCCTCAAAGGGCTGAGTATTTCCTGCTTCTCCCCTTGCGTCACCTGGTTGCAACGTAAGAAAATTGAAAAGTAGAAGTCTACCATTGAAGGCCATTCAAAGTTTTGTTTTCGAAAATATGATTTTTTAGTTTGTTAGTTGTTTGGATTGGTTGTTGTTCTAATTGATTGCAAATATCAAAAGGAGTTCAAAATTTAAATTTGAAGTGATTAGGAGTAGATTTGAGCAAGATTTGAGTTAAATTTTAGAAAAGTCGCAAGGAAGAAGACGAAGTCAGTTTTTTGTATAATTTTGTATAATAGTGTATGAGTGTATAAACACATCTTATACACTATTATACACCTTTATACAAACGTCTGTAGACGAATTTCTTCCACGATTTTTAATTGCAATTCTTGTTCAAAACCAGTCCAAATCTCTATTAAATGACTTCAAATTTTATGTACAATCTCCTTATACTATTTCTAACAAGTTTAAATAATACCCACTCAAAATTCTCACGAAATCACATTTGAAATTTAAACCCACATATTTAAGTTTGTTAAAAATTTAATTTTCATTACCCAAGTGAATTTGGTTTGTTGAACTAATATTTGAGTTACAGTTACTTATTCGAAAGTTAACTTAAAAGTTTGGGCATTCTTTTTAAAAAATTAAATAGTAATTTCGTGAATTTATTGAAGTTGAATGTTGAGTATTAACCTATTATTTTTGGGCTAATTAGTTGTAAATTAAAATATAGGTTATAAAATTAAAAAGTTTCTCATGTGAAAAGAAAGAAACTATAATTATTGGTTTTTTGTGTTTGCAAAGAAAGTCCTCTCCAATTGGAAATAATCCACAAATTCTCTAAGTACGTCAGCACTTCATTGTTGTATTTTAAAGATATCCTCCATATGTTTTTCACTTTCTGTGCGCCTGAGTGTGTATAAATGCATTTACAAGCTCAACAAATGAATCAATATTTTTCGGGCCAAAAAAAAAATACCATGTTAATTCCCTTTAAGTAAGGGTTTCACCAATTTTTTTCACCAGCATCGACTCTATCACTTGTTTGGTTAAGTCATATAACTTGTTTGGTTAAGTCATTGTCTTTGACACTTGTGGAGAATGGTTTCACATGATCTCGTGGACCGGAAGTTTCATCGTACTTGGGAGTATTGGGAATTTTGATTTTATTATTTGCTACCGAAAATGGTGATGCATTAGGTTTCCATGGTTGTTGAGAATATTTATCCATGTTCACTCCTTTGATTATCAATGGCACATCCATATTTGTTCTATCCAATTATTCTTGTCTTTTACTGTTTTTGTATGGTTAGAAATAAGTTTTGCAAATCAGAATTATGTGGCATACTTGAAGCTCGTGCTCCAGAGCTATTAGGAACTTCCATACTTACTAGAATTTTCAAGCTCTGAAATGGGGTTCTATATGGTTGTGATAACTAGTGGTAGTGTTGGAGTTACAGCCGCCGCATTCCTCCCCAATCCGTTGAGCAATAAAAAATTTCAACTCATCCTGCAAACTTGTTTGTTCTTCGTTTTGTTGCTCGACACTAAATTGGCAGATCTGACAGGTGAGTTTTCACGTGAATGCGGCAGAGAATGCATGGGTGAATTCCTAGGTGGTATTCCCACTTGTACATTCCCCTTCTAAATAATTTGATTAGATCCATATATAATTTGTTGATAGAGAAAGAAGAGATATAAATGGAAAAACTGAACGATTTGCTAGTGTCCCGGCAACGGAACGAAATTTAACCTAATTTTTTTTTTTTTGTAATCAAAGAAATTAAATAAATATTTTGAGTTACTGACAACTGATTTACTTCAGTTTTTCAGATATAAATAATATGAAAAGGGAAGAAATATTAAAAAGCAAAAAATTGAGAGATGAAAAGAAATAGAAATGATTGAAGCCTTTCTTCTGTACGAACGCAATAATAATTTTTCAGTAGTAGAGATCAAAGAATGAAGAATGTAATTGAGAGAATAACTGAGTAATTTTCGATGGGAATAAAATATATTTGGGAGGGGGGGGCCATGTAATTCTGGACAAGAGGGATTGCTACGATGGTAAGCAACCCCCACTTCCAACCGAGGTATTGTGAGTTCGAGTCTTCCCAAGAGCAAGGTGAGAAGTTCTTGGAGGGAAGGATGCCGGGGGTCTATTTGGAAACAGCCTCTCTACCCCGGGGTAAGGGTAAGGTCTGCGTACACACTATCCTCCCCATACCTCACTAAGTGAGATTATACTGGATTGTTGTTGTTGTTGTTATTGATTCTTCTCTTATTTGCGCCTATTAATGACCTTCTCTATTAGACCCAGGGCCGATGCTTGGCTCCGAGACAAATAGACACTGTACAAGTTTATTCCAACTCCAATAGTATTTTACATATTATATTTACATGTCTTTCTTCACTTTGACGATAGGTGTCTTCATTTAATGGTCATATATGGCGAATCTATTTTCCAGAGAAAGGCCCACGGGGCCCGAGATTTGGTGTAATTTTTAAAAGTATTTAGAAGTATTTGTAACAAAGTATTTAAAAGAATGGAATATTTAAAAGTATTTGTTCGGTAAGAATTTGAAGTAATTGTCCCACAATTGATTTCTGCCCAAGACTACGTCGACATAGTAAATAATTAAATATCTTGCTTTGAAAGGCGGCCCAAAAGTTCATTTGCCTTTGTCAATATGCTCTCGATGACAGTAGATGAAGAATCACGGAATGTTTTACCACTAGGGATATAGATGTATGGAAATCATACGCGATGCATGTGCTCACTATGTTGTGTGTCACGGGAGCGTTTTTAATCAGTCCAAATTTACCCGCGCGGCAATTAAGTTCCGCACTTGACTCAGACTTTCTTTAACACTTAGCCAAATTTCAGCAAGTTTGGCCTTAGCGAATTTTTAGGCACCAAATCAGAAATTAAGTAAGAACACAAAGCCAATACGGGACCTTGTATTAATTTCGAAAACATACAAAGGACCCTCGCTTTGCTATGAACACAATCCGCTCACGGACCACTTTTTGACAAAGAACACAAGTCGTTCTTGGCCAACACTAAGACTTACCCAAGCCTAGCTTTAGTCCCTTTTAAAACACTTTGAAACCCTTATGTTTCACTCTTGTTTCTCACTTAGAATTTCACACAAAATTCCGCACATAAATCTGATTAAGTTTCAAAGGCCCTATTTATAGAACATAGACAGCCCTTTAGAACTTGACAGCACATGGACACTTGTTGTCTACAGCTTTTGCCATTTATCGGGCTAAGGCTAAATATGTTCCTAACATGTAGTTGCCATCCCCAGCTACTTAGGGCATGATACACATGAAATGGATAATGGATACAAGCATAATCAGTCATGGGACAAAGAAGTTATGACAAGGTAACCGCCAAAACTGCTTTTCATGTGAATTGCATGTGCCATCTTCATTTGGCCAGCCGAATCACGCCCAAGGCTTGCTTTGTGCCAAAGCCTTAGCTCAATTTGACATTGCTCCGCGCCAATGTCTTGCCCGCAGCCTGCTGCCATGATTTTTCCGCACACGAGCGATGCTGCTGCCGCCCGCACATTGCTTTGGCCTAGTTTCTGCCTTGCCCATGTCAACCTTCGTCTCCCTCATGCCATTGCTTGTATTTTCCTTCACATAGCTTTGCCTTAGCTATTGAAAGCCTTTTCCATCATTTCGCACATCCGCGTTTTAGCTTAGCCTGCATTTGTTGCTGCCACAACCCAAAGTGCCCGTGCCACTGATTTTGGCGCGCATGTCATGCCATGTTGTCCAAAATTAGTCCATGCTGCCTTTTCCAAGCGCGCCTTGCCTGTCCCAAGGCCTTGGCCAATACTTTCCCACAACGACCCTCAATGACAATGTCTTGTCCGTCGCCCGTATGATCGTTTTGCCCGCACATAGGCCGTCAAGCCCAAATTCTTGCCACAACCATGCCACGCCGATGACAAAGAGTTAGGGTCTAACAAAAACCACCCACACCCTTTGAAATCGACGTCCTCGTCGAGCCAACTCAATTAATCATCCCCAAGTGGTTGTTGACATACAACGCCCCTGGTGCTCCATTCACATCTGCCACTATAGCATTTGCCTCCGCCACTTGTTCCTGTTTTTCCGCAGCTAGCATTGCATTCACCCTAGCCTGTACCAGACAGTCCTTCTTCAAGTACGGTCTACCATACGTAAAGCAGCCTTTGAACTTGCCGTTGTGAATTTCCTATCTCACATTCTTGGCAAATCCTTTATCTTCGGCAGCTTGGCTCTTCCCGCTTTTCTTCTATTCCCTTGCTTTGTCTTTCCTTCTGTCAGACTTTGAATGCGAAGTTTCAGCAGGATCATCACCTATGTTTAGGTCAGCAAACGCATCTGCCACATCAATGGCAGTAGAGAGGCTTTGAACATTCTGCCTTCTCAACCCCAATTGCGCCCAACCCTTCAATCCACTCATGAAGTAATGCAGCTTGTCTTCATCTGCCATATTACTTACATTCAGCATCAAGGACGAAAATTCCTGAACATACCCCCTCACCGTGCCACTTTGTTTCAAGCGGCGCAGTCCATCTCGCGTAACCCATGACGAGTTTGTTGGAAGGAATTGGGATTTTAATTCCTTCTTCAACATTTCCCAAGTTTCAATCTTGGGAAGTCCAGCACTTTCACCATCCGTAACGCGTGTACGCCACCACACCTTTACATCATCAGTCAAATATATAGGTGTGATCACCACCTTTTCATCATCCAGCACACGAGCAACTTGGAAATACTGCTCCATATCCCATAGGAAATTTTCCAATTCTTTGGCACTTCTTGCACCACCATAAGACTTTGGCTCCGGAATCCTCAACTTTGTGCGTTCATTACTTCTAGGGGCAGCAGTTTGCAATGCCTTTCGAAGTTGAACCACTTTCGCGCGTAGTTCTTCCTTCTCTATGCGTACTAAGGCCATTTCTTCCAGCGTAGTTTCATGCCTCACCGCATAATCTTCCTCCAAACGTGCCATTCTCGCAAGAACAGAAGAAACATCATCGATTTCCAAAACCTTCCCAATGAGTGCTTCCAACTGATCCACCCTTTGACGCAGTTCAGCATTTATGCCACCAGCCATGTTCTCAAATAGCACCACAAAATCTGCCACTGATCGTCTTGCCACTACAACGAACCTGCTCCGCTCTGATACCAGTTGTCACGGGGGCGTTTTTGGTCAGCCCAAAGTACACCCGCGCGACAGTCAAGTTCTGCACTTGACTCAGCCTTCTTTAACACTTAGCCAAATTTTAGCAAGTTTGGCCTTAACGAATTTTTAGGCAGCAAATCAGAAATTAAGTAACAACACAAAGACAATACGGGATAATTTCCAACCCTTGTATTAATTTCGAAAACATACAAAGGACCCTCACTTTTCCATGAACATAATCTGCTCACAGCCCACTTTTGACAAAGAACACAACTTGTTCTTGGCCAACACTATGACCTGCCCAAGCCTAGCCTTAGTCCCTTTTGAAACACTTTGAAACCCTCACGTTTCACTCTTGTTTCCCACTTAGAATTTCACACAAAATTCCCCACACAAATCTGACTAAGTCCCAAAGGCCCTATTTATAGAACATAGGCAGTCGTTTAGAACTTGACAGCACATGGACACTTGTTGTCTATTTGCTTTTGCCACTTGTCGAGCTAAGGCTAAATATGTTACTAACATGTAGTTGACATCCCCAACTAATTAGGACATGATATACATGAAATGGATAATGGATAAAAGCATAATCATTCATGGGACAAAGAGGTTATGACAAGGTAACCGCTAAAACTGCTTTTCATGTGCATTGCACGTGCCATCTTCACTTGGCCAGCTAATCACGCCCAAGGCTTGATTTAGGCCAAGCCTTAGCTCAATTTTACATTGCTCTACACCAATGTCTTGCTCGCAACCTGCTGCCATGATTTTGCCGCACACGCCTAATGTCGTTGCCGCCCGCACATTGCTTTGGCCTTGTTTCTGCCTAGCCCATGTCAACCTTCGTTTCCCTCATGCCATTGCTTGTATTTTCCTTAGCTATTGAAAGTCTTTTCCATAATTTCGTACATCCGCATTTTAGCTTAGCCCATATTTGTTGCTGCCACAACCCAAAGTGCTCGTGCCACTGATTTTGGCGCGCATGTCATGCCATGCCGCCCAAAATTAGCTCATGATGCCTTGTCAAGACTTTGCCAAGTGCGCCTTGCCTGTCCCAAGGCCTTGTCCAATACTTTCCCACCATAGCCCTCAATGACAATGTCTTGTCCGTCACCCGCATGATTGGCTTGCCCGCACATAGGCCAATGACAAGGCCATCACGCCCAAATCTTTGCCACAGTCGTGCCATTCCCGATGACAAAGAGTTAGGGTCTAACACTATGCATCATTCCCTTTTCTTAGACTTTCTGGTTTGATCTTTCCTTGGGTGATAGAAGATCACACTTTGAGATTTCTGTAGGGATTTCCTATGTAGTTTCATCAGGTATATAATACACTGATTCTTCATAAGTCTTAATCAAGTACTGCTTTTGTAGTATACTAAGCAGTATTGACATGGATCTGTATAGGTCCAAATTTGGACAAACACGAACACTATTGGGTATGGCAGGGGACGAGGATCCTACAGTGTAGCGTCCTTTGGTCGTTGTAAAGGGTGACAACTGATAGCGGTTAGCGAACGCACAACATCTGCAGTAGTGTAGGCATAGTAGGAGACAGTAGGAATATGCTTTTCGAATATTCTTTATGTTATACCTTTTTAGGGTTCAAGAGGGGATTGTCCCTTATAATTAGAAGGGGAAGACTTTGTAAAAAGGGGATCGAAAAGTGAATACGAAAAAGACAACTTTGCTTATTACAGAGCTAAAATCCATACATTATCCTTTATCTTGGACAATCGCATTCATTGCAATATTTTTCTACATTTGAAGTTCTCACATTTATGAGTAATCATTTGGTTCCGACATACTAGGAAGCATCATTCACCTTGTTTTTCTCTTGCATCATTTAATCTAGATTTTATTTATTATACTTGGCTGAAATTTACCTTTTCATCTTCATTAACTGATTTAACCAAAAAGGTTTCAACATCTTTTGGTCAAACAATTTGGCGCCGTCTGTTGGGATTTCTTTAGCTAAGATTTTAGTCTCATCTAGACCCTTGAAAGGGATAATCACCTCTTCTTGCACAAATTAACAATGGCAAGGGAAGGAGATACAAGGCTGAAAGCAATAGTAGGTGACTCAACCAATATCCTGAACACCATCAACGAAGACAACAATGAAGATAACGAAAACGAAACACCAAACACCATACCCAGAGAAGAAGATTCACCTCCCCCGCACGAAAGAGTAATCGCTTCACGCGAGAAGAAATCCTCCACATCTACAATAGGTGAGGCACCACCGTGTCACGATCCATATTTTCCACCCTTGGAAGTCGTGATGGCGCCTACTAGTGAAAGTTAGGCAAGCCAATTATTCAAATTATTTAACATTTTTCGTTCCTAATTTGCGAATTAACATTATACAAACAGCGAAAATAATAAAGCAGAAGACTGAAATGTAACCATTTAATAATACCGATACAAATCCATAACAAAAGCTACCTAGAATTAGTGTCACAATCTCACAGACGGTCTAGGATTACTACAAATAGAGGTTCGAAAGATAAATACAAAACTGTTTCTGGAATACATAAAGGAAATAATATGTAAATATAGAAGGAGACGCCAAGGCCTGTGGACGCATGCAAGACTACCTTGGGTTTCCTGATGGACTAAAGGCAGCAACCTCACTGTGGTCCAAAAGATGCAGCACCAGGATCTGCACACAGTGCAAAGTGTAATATCAGCACAACCGACCCCATATACTGGTAAGTGCCTAGCCTAAACTCAGCGAAGTACTGACGATTCTAGGACCAGACTACCAAATAAACATGTGCAGTTAAATCATATACAACGTAAATGCAAAAATTTACAGTTAAAGATAAGAGGGGGGAAATATGTTGCGGGGAATATCAGGAAACAATGGAATAACCAATAGATAAATATAAAGAAAGTCATAACTCAATTATCAGCAAGAATGAAGAACTCAAAGACAAGTGCACGGCATCACCCTTCGTGCTTTTACTCTCATCCTCACTATAAAATCAATAGAATCAGCACGGCATCACCCTTCGTGCTTTTACCTCACATAATCATGGCATGAAATTATCCTTCATGCATTATCACTCATATCAAGGCACGACATTGTACATCGCGTGGCACGTCATCATCCTTCATGCTTTTACATCACAATATCATCACGGCATCACCATTCGTGCATTAACACTCTCGAAATCATGCACGACATCACCTTTGGTGGTTTACACTCTTCCTCAATCAAGCAACAATCACAAAGCAATTTGGGAAAGGGAACCAATAATTTCACAACAAGATCCAGGCAAGGGAACAATAGCATAACAACAATATCCCGACAAGGAAAACAATATCATGAGCAATAACATCCCGGCAAGGGAGATAATATCAAAAGCAATAACATCCCCGCAAGGGAGACAATATCATAAACCTTTTATCTTTTCCACAATTACTTCACAACTCAATTCTCAACTAGAGCCAATGCTCCACAATGTTCAGTTACTAACAACTCTTACACAAGCCTTGTTCAACAATAGAAATCATCATATAAAGCATGAACAATACGAACGGAGTCACATTAATCATTGTATAAGACTCACGCGCATGCTTGACACCGACATATAGATACTCGTCACCATGCCTATACGTCGTGCTTGACAATTAACGCATAGAAAATAAGACACGACTCCTAATCCCTCAAGCTAAGGTTAGACCAAATACTTACCTCAATGCCACGAACACAATTCAAGCCTCCACTACCGCTTTACCTCTTGTTTCCACCACCATTTCTCTTATATTTAGCCACAATTTATTTAACGATATCAATAAATGCTAAATGAATCAATTCTAATGCATAAAAATAGGTTTTCTGATGCTTTCTACAAAAAGTTAAAAATCGACCCCGGACCCACATGGTCAAACCCAAGGTTCGAACCAAAACCCGATTACCCATTCACCCCACGAGCCCAAATATATAATTTATTTTGAAATCAGACTTCAAATTGAGGTTCAAATCCCCAAAATTTGAAAACCCAAAGTTCTACCCAAAATCACCCAATTCCACCATGAAAACCTAGATTCTAGGATGAAATCTTGTAAAAAGAAGTTAAGGAGTAGAGGAAACGAGTTTAAAATTACTTACTTGTGTTTTGGGAAAGAAAGAGTTTTGAAAATCGCCTCTTATGTTTTTAGGATTTTGAAAAGTGAAAAATGGATGAAAAGTCTCATTTATATATATCCCTCTTAGACCCTTACCGCGGATAGCCTAAAATGGACCGCGACCGCGGAGCTCCACCGTGGACCGCAAAATATCGAGAGTGGCCGCTAAGTCATGGCCTTGCTCACCGCTGACTGTATAAATCCCACCGCGGTCACAAAGACCCCGCCGCAGTCGCAATAAATCATTGCAGACCTTGAAGTTTGGTTCAGAGATCTGCAACTCTCTAAACCTACAACAGTTTTGCTCTAAGTCTACATTCACTTTGTGACCTATCCAAGACTCACCCGATCCCTTGGGGCTCCAAACCAAACATGCACGCAAGTCCAAAAGAATCATACGGACTTGCTCGTGCGATCATCAACAACTATGAATTAAACCTAAAATTCATGAAACTACTCAAGACCATCAAAATTACTATTTTTCTCAACTATAGGTCCATTTTAATTATTATTTCAAACTTGTACCGGGCTGCGGAACCAAGATAAGGCTCGATAACATCAAGAATTACATCAATTCACTACTAAAAACTTTATATTTTCCAGAAAATAATTTTCTTTAAAAATTCATTTCTCGGGCTTAGGTCCTCGGAATTTGATTTCGGGCATACGCCCAAGTCCCATATTTTACTACGGAACCCACAAGACTGTCGGATGACGGATCCGGGTTCGTTTACTAAGAATGTTGACCAAAGTCAACTCTATTCAATTTTAAAAGCCGATTTCCTTATTTTACTTATATTTCACATAAAAGCTTTCTGAAAATGTGCCTGGACTACACACGCAAATCGATGGGAGATAAGGAGAGGGTTTTAAGGCCTCAGAACATAGAATTTACTTTCAAAACGAGTGAAGACCTTTTGGGTCATCACATACCGGTAGTCAGAAGGCTACTAGAAGAGTGGCTAACAAGTGCTCTGAACAACATACTTGACAAACCCGACCAAAGGAATGATAGAGATATTGCACATATAGATGCCACGACGATCGCAGGTGAGCGAGATGTCCCCTGTTCGGGTAACGCTCATATTGCTATTGATGCAGATAACGACACACTCGCAGAATTTTAAAGAAAATGGAGGAGATGGAAATTGATAATAAGGTACTCCGTGACCAGATGAAGGAACACCAAAAGAGGGTTGACAAAATACCAGGCACCCCAAAGTTGTCTCCAAAACAGGACGTTAGTCGATTCATCGAGCAACTATACAATGACGAAGCGGCCCCCTACGCCATTCCAAAGACCTTCAAAATGCTACCCTACCTAAAGATATATGATGGTACTACTAATTGTCACACCTCCTTTTTTAAACATTACTATACCCGCGAGGGCGTAGAGGAGTTTTTTCCAATTTAAGGACAGTCGGAACGGGATTAATTATTTAAAATTTTTAGAGTCGCCACTTGAGAATATAATGGTGTCCCAAGTCACCAGTTTAATCCCGAACCGAGGGAAGTTTGACTCTATTA
>MU710567.1:2626-16118 GCA_026770625.1 Nicotiana glauca | reverse complement strand
GAACTTGGATGCCTGAGGGCTGGTAATTCCACACCTGCACCATTCTGTTACAATATTTATTATTCAGAGTGTAAGTATTGCTTGGGGTCCTGGAGGCTCCTTGGAACTTTGAAACACTAAGAGTAAGAGAGGGCCTTGGAATCTGAAATCTGGATTTGGTGAAACATATGCTATTGGATATTGAGATTGAATTAGGCTGCTTGGATCCAGCTGTAGGCTGTGATGTATTTTTTTATCGTTTTCTTTCCTTCTTCTGATTCTGTAATAACCTTGTAAAAGAACTCGGAAAATATTAGTAAAGGGTGTGGGAGGGGTTTTACTTTATTGCTAAAGGGTAGATACCATGCCCATAGGACCAATGTTGTTATTCTTTTTAATCATTTAGAAAATCTACCTATAGCATATATTTCACCAAATCCAGATTTCAGATTCCAAGGCTATAGGGTTTAATGTTTTATCATCTTGCAAATCATTAGATATCCTGTCTATAGAATCTAATAATCTAACAATGAATTGCATATAGAAATCATGCCTATAGAAAATGCTTAAACGCTAGGCAAACTGTAGGTTAATATTCTTTTCGCAACTAGTTTAATCACAATAATATTTCTTTAATCAGGACATAGAAAATCTGCCTATAGGGTTTAATGCTTTATCATCTTGCAAATCATTAGAAACCCTGTCTATAGGACTTAATATTCATGTAAGAAGTTGCATATAGAAACCATGTCTATAGGAAATGCATACGCGTTAGGCAAAACTATAGGATAACCAAACCTGCCATCCATTTACCCACTCTGTAATAAGTTCTAAAATCCAGAACGAGTCTGTCTCGCTTAATCTGTTTGAGTAATAATAACTGGGTAACGGGTTTTAACATTTCAGTGTCACGTTTTCAATATAAAACTCTTATGGGCCTACATTGTTTTTTTAAAAATTTCTGCAAATCTGTCCGAAGCAATTCTTGTAAATTTTCTGCTCATCTCTTGAAGTTATCTTCCAAACAGTCCTTTAATTCACTCTTTCTTTTAAGGTGTTCTGCATTTTTAACTCTCCTGTATTTTCACTCAAACAAATCTGCAGACTCCAAAGTCATTTCTGAACTTCTGCGATTTTCAACTTCCTATTTAAATTCTTATGCATTAGGTTCTTGTCTGAAATCAGTGCTTTCTGAATAATTTGTTTAAAATACTTCAATCTCTGACAATTGGATCCGAGTTGCCTAATGCAGACTTTTTATCTGATTCTATGTGTTAAACTAGTCCGTCAGCCGCTTAAGTTTAATTTAAAGACCAAACCAGTATGTGAAAGGCATGCTAAACTATATGCTATATGACTTACGGGGTTTTATGTGAGCCTTGCATGTTTGTTTGTCAATCCCCTTATTTGCTATTTGTTTTGGTTGTCGCTACTAGCATTTTGTCCTTTTAAAACCATATATATGCCTCTACCCCTTTCTTCCCCTTTAGGACTAGCAGTCCTAATACCCCAGAACTGATAGGTTGGGACGGGTATTAGCATGCAATAAGTAAACGAGACTAATCGCGTTTAATACCTTAACGGGTTGGAAAGGGTAGAATATGGATATGATGATCGGTGCGCTAATATCTCGTGCGACCCTTCTTTGAGGAGTGATTGCTGGGTATTGTACCGATGTGATCCATATTGTATTTAAACCTAGGACCTCTTTCCCCTTTTCTTTACTTGTATAATGTTTTTAATTTATGTTCTAGTTAATCCCTCTCTTTTAAATCACTTATGTCCTTTCCCTTCCTTTTTTTTTCTAAAATTTTAAATTTTGTCTGTAACTACTATATGCAAGATTTATGTATTTCTTTCTACTCTTCTTAAAGTCACAACTAAGCATGGCCGGGAACCACACTAGTGGATCTTGAGGGGTGCCTAACACCTTCCCCTCGAGATAATCTCAAGCCCTTACCCGAACTCTGGTTTTTTCTTTCAAAAATCTTCTTTTTTTTAAGTGTCCTAATACACTATAATCATTAGGTGGCGACTCTTCAAATTCCATAGCCCGATTCCTCAAAAGGGAATGAGAGTTATTTTGTCCATAATGTCGTAAATCCGATTTCGCCTTTAGAACAAGGGGCGTCGACAGTATTTTTCATGCATTTCACTCATTTATACAGTGCATTGACCCATAACCAGATGACATTATATACACCTATATATGTAAATATATGTATATGGAATATGGAAAAAGGTTACGGCGTTATATACACACCACCACCTGATCAGCTGGTATATGTTGATGATGTTGCCCACAGTGGCCGAGACGATATGATGGGATGCCCTCATTGGCTTGATGATATTATGTACACCCATACCTATGCATGGTCCAATATATATATTTCCCCCTATAGAATGGCCCCTGCAGGGCTGTAAGAATTAAGGGAACAACAAAGGCACTTGCTTGAAAAAGGTTTTATCAGACCTAGTATGTCACCGTAGGGAGCACCTTTGTTGTTTGTGAGAAAGAAGGATAGTTCCTTAAGAATGTGTTGATTATAGGCAACTGAATAAGGTGACGATCAAGAATAAGTACTCGCTCCCGAGAATTGATGATTTATTTGATCAGTTATAAGGTTCCAAGTGTTTTTCAAAGATAGACTTGAGATCTGGGTACCATCAGGTAAAAGTTAAGGATGAAGATATTCCGAAGACAGCATTCAGGACTAGATATGGGAACTTTGAGTTTTCGGTTATGTCGCTCGATCTGACCAATGCCCTAGCAGTATTCATGGATTTAATGAACCGTGTGTTCAGGCCTTTTTTAGATCTATTCCTAATTGTATTTATCGACGATATATTGGTGTATTCTCATTCAGGGGATGAGCATGCTGATCATCTGTGTACTGTGCTCAAAATTCTACAGGAAGGGAAGTTGTATGCAAAAAATTTTATATGTGAATTCTGGTTGAACTCTGTAACTTTCCTTGGGTATATCATTTTGGGTGAAAGCAACCGGGTGGATACACAAAATATTAAGGCAGTAAAGACTTGGACTAGACCCACAACATCGATGGAGGTCCGTAGCTTCCTTGGTTTGGCAGGTTATTACAGGAGATTTGTGGAAGGATTTTCTTCCCTTTCAGCACCTTTGACAAAGTTGACTCAGAAGGGAGCAAAGTTTCAATGGACTGTTGGTTGTGAACGGAGTTTCCAGGCATTAAAGGATAGATTAACGTCAGCACCGGTTCTAACGCTTTCGAAGGGACCGATGGTTATGTTATCTATTGTGACGCTTCAGGAATTGGGTTGGGTTGTGTGCTGATGTAGCATGGTAAGGTTGTGGCTTATACTTCTAGACAACTAAGAAAGCACGAGAAGAACTACCCAACCCACGATTTAGAGTTAGCTGCGGTGATTCATGCACTAAAGATGTGGAGGTACTACTTGTATGGCATTCATGTTAATATCTATACGAACCATAGGAGCCTCCAGTACATCTTCAAGCAAAAGGAATTGAATCTTCATCAAAAGAGATGGTTGGATCTACTTAAAGACTATGACGTTGATATTTTATACCATCCGGGGAAGGCGAACGTAGTAGCCTACACCCTCATTCGTAGATCTATGGGTAGCCTGTCGTATTTGCAGCGAGAAAAGAGGGGAATAGCCCCTGAGGTTCATCAGCTAGCTAGTCATGGAGTTCGGTTACTGGACTCAGGTGATGTTGGAATTACTCTTTAGGATATGACAACATCCTCTTTAGTAACTGAAGTAAAGGAATGTCAGTACGAGGATCATGTGTTAGTTCTTTATAGGGATACCACCTTTCCGAAAGAGAAGACGTCGTTTGAAATTATAGAAGATGGGGTCCTCAGCTATCGAGGACGATTATGTGTGCCTAATATTGCAGAGCTGTGTTGGCAAGTTATGGGAGAAACTCACTATTCTCGTTATTCTATCCATCCAAGAGCAACAAAGATGTATCATGATATCAGGGAAGTGTATTGGTGAGACGGAATGAAAAAGGATATAGCAGAATTTGTTGTGCAGTGTCTTAACTGTCAGCAGGTTAAGATTAAGCATCAAAAACCGGTAGATTATTGCAGGCTATGGAGATTCCGACTTGGAATTGGGAAATTATCAATGTGGACTTCATCGAAGGCTTACCTCGTACCCAGTGTAAGTTCGATTCGATATGGGTAATTATTGATAGGCTTACATAGTCAGCCCATTTTCAGCCCATTAGAACTATATATTCCTCAGAGGATTATGCGAGGCTTTATATTAAGGAGATAGTACGACTGCATGGTGTGCGTGTATCTATTATCTTGGATAGAGGATCTCAATTTACACCTAACTTCTGGAGGTCCTTCTAAAAGGGATTGGGGAATCAAGTAAGTCTTAGTACAACATTTTATCCCCAGACAGACGGACATGCTGATCGTACTATTCAAACACTAGATGATATGTTACGAGCTTGTGTAATAGACTTCAAAGGTAGCTGGGATGATCATTTATCACTTATTGAGTTCGCATATAATAATAGTTACCATTCCAGTATACGGATGGCTCCATACGGAGCTCTTTACGGACGAAAATGTAGATCGCCTATAGGGTGGTTCGATGTTGGAGAATTTGGATTACATGGGCCAGACCTGGTTCAGTAAGCCATAGAAAAAGAAAAGTTGATTCGGGATCGACTATTGACAGCTCAGAGTCGTAACAAGTCATATTCTAACGTGCGGAGTCGAGATTTAGAGTTCAGGGTTGATGATTGGGTATTCTTAAGAGTGTGATGAGGTTTGGCAAGAAAGGCAAACTTAGCCCATGGTATATTGGGCCTTGTAGGATCATTCGGAGAGTGGGCCAAGTAGCATATGAGTTAGAATTGCCCTCAGAATTGGATTCTGTTCATCCGGTTATTCACGTATCTATGTTACGAAAGTGCATTGGCGATCCTACCCGAGTAGTGCCCACGGATGATGTACAGATTATAGAGGACTTGTTATACGACGAAATCCCGGTTGCCATTCTAGACCGACAAATTCGCAAGCTGCGGAATAAGGAGGTAGCCTCCATGAAAGTACTTTGGAGAAACAACAATGTGGAAGAAATGACTTGCGAGGCCGAGGAAAATATGAAGTCTAGATATCACTACTTATTTCCTCTTCTATAGAAGGGTCCGACTGAGACGTCATAATCATAAAGTACGTGTATAAATTCTTGTGTTGGTTATTGTCGTTAGTCATGAGAGGCCATTGTCGTTATTCATAATTATGGTCTTGTGTGTCGTTGGATTATTAAGCTTCTACGGGGAGAGTTGGTAGTGGTGTTGTTATAGAGGCGACCTTGCCAAAGTTATATAGATCACGATGAGTTGAACATTCGAGGACGAACGTTTCTAAAGGGGGAAGGATGTTACAGCTCGCATTTTCGTATGTTAAAATTTCGTTTTCAATTAACCGACGTAGACTCAGGGAAGAGATCATCTTGACGTTAACGTACTTACGTTATTTATAACAAGCGATAAATAAGTGTTATGAAGGATAAAGGGTTACACGGATTAACGAAAACGAGTTTCTTTGAAAGTGGCCAATTTGGAATAAAATATGGGTCGAGCGAAAATACTCGATAATTATGAACTAGTTACCATGCAAGGTATATGACCATGGTAGTATAATATATAAAATATATATAAAGTATTTTAAAATAGATAGAATTTTAAATAATTTATGGTAATTTATAAATTATAAGGATAATTAATTAATTATCGGGTGACAGAATATTACCCAGTTAACTAATAAGCGGACAAAACTCAAACTAATTGCGGCCCAAAAGAAATGTGGCACAAGGCCACTAATTGAGAAGGATGACTCTTTAGTCTACTATCCTAGGTGTCTAAAGTAACTTAAATAAGTCTGGACCAAGATAAGTCTTAAGTTAAAAGAAACTTGATATAACAAATTTAGTATCAAAATTCATTCAAGAAATGGAAGGCTAGAAACAGAAGCAAAGACTTCAAACATTGGAACAAAGTTAACAATTAGATTACATCCTATTCTGTCTTTGGTCTTAAAGCAAAAAACGTGAGAAGCAGAAGACAATTTCGTTCCAATTTCCGATCTAAAGTATAAATTTTGTTCACATTTGACAGAGGCAAAAGCTTCATTCCGTTCAAATAATTCTAGGAACAGGTATGTCAAGGCCCTCCCTTCTTTCTTTTGGCATGATCCAAATTATACAAAAAAATAAACAAACGCATAGTTTCCATAAATTACTCTATTTATAGAAATAGTATGGGTGTCTATATTCTTGATTCCCCATGAGAATTATTATAATTTTCTGTTCATGGGACTCAGAATAATATGCAGTTGGAAAAATGTATCCGGAAGGAATATTGAGATTATTACGTATTTTTCATGCATTTCACTCATTTATACATGTGCATTGACCCTTGACCAGATGACATTACATACGCGTATATATAAAAGTATATGTATATGGGATATGAGAAAAGGTTACGGCGTTATATACGCATCACCACCTGATCAGCTGGTATATGTTGATGATGTTGCCCACAGTGGCCGAGACGATATGATGGGATGCCCTTAGTGGCTTGATAATATTATGTACACCCATACCTATGCATGGCATGACATTTATACGCACGTGCATGGCATTATAAACATTTCAGCATTTACAAAGTTATTCAGATTTAATGATGTGTTTCTGTATTCCATGGTTCATCTATGTCTTTTATGTACTAATTTTCATGTCTTACATACTCAGTACATTTTTCATATTGACGCCCTATTTTATGGGGCCTGCGTTTCGTGCCCGCATGTGTAGGTAGGCAAGCTTACGGTCCCCTTCTTAGGATCCCTGATCAGCGAAAGTTGGCATGCTCCATTTGATCTGGAGCTGCTTTTGATTTTGGTACAATACATTTGTATATATATATATATATAGGTATGACGTGGCAGTCCCATCTTTGTACAATTATGTTTCTGTTAGAGGTTTGTGGATAGTATGTTTTGTTGGGTTATATGTGGCCTTGTCAACTTTCATTTTTGGATGGATAGTTGTCTATGGCAGCCTTGCCGGCTCTCCCACTATATTCTACATATATACGTACATATGCCTTGATAGAAGGTTTCCTTCACGTGTGTTATTTTGTTAATGCAACATATATTATTCAGGTTCATATCTTAGACGCATGCTTAGCGGTATTTGACAAGTAGGACTCAGGCACCCGTTGCGACCCATCGATCTGGGTCGTGACAGGTGGGTTATTACAACTTATGAAAGAAAATATCAGCGGTAATTTGAGCAAAGGATTTGGGAAATATGTGCTATATTTGGCTCGATTCATTTCAGGCTTTGAAAGACTAAGAATTTATGCTTCGCTTAGAGGTGATATACAAGAAAAGTGATTCAGCCGAGTGTTTCCTTAAGGGGGTGTTCATGTGCTAGAAGAGCCTTGGAGTAGAATATATTTGGGACCAAGTCATAGTGGATGACTCAACAGTGGTCCTAGTGGATTTAAAAGTTAAGATGTTGTGCTTGGGAATTTCGAGTCCATAATATGGTTGAGTATCGAGTTTTTTCAGCGAATTATGAAGAAGAGGATTGGAGTATTCTGTGTTATCTTTAATATGTGGTGTAGCATGAAAGGAATTGGAGCAAACGACTTCGGGTTCATAGAGAAACTTTCAAAATTAGTGTACTAGTTGAAGATGCGAATGTGCACACAAGGAGGGTATGAAATGGTTCGTAGGTTTTGAAACAATGTGGTCTCGTTAAATGGGATCACTTAGCACGAGTGCGGAATTGAGTTTGCTATGTTTTGAATGGAGCTATTATTATTCCTAAGGCAAGTCCAGGGAAAATTAGAAGAAATCAGATCGGTTACCAATGTTTGAATCGGCATAATGATGGTAATGATCAACTCCTTCAGCGTGTTGAGTTACTCATGTGATTTATGATGGTACGTTCGAGGTTCGACGGTCGCCGTAATTGATTTTACTTGGAGGCTTTCGGGTATTATGGCCTGTTATGTGCAGATGGATCCCGAGACCACTACTTGCGGTTGGTATTTTCTGCGGATATGATAATTCAGTCACGTGTTGCAATGGTTCTCTTGAATTGAGTTAAGTAAAAGGTTTCTATATGATGAAGTGTTTACCTATTAATGGTTTAGGAGTGATGAAATTTTTGTACTCTTGCACATTTGCATGATTATGTTCAGTGGGCAGCATGAAAATTTGAAAGTTGAGAATCAAGGTTGTTGTTTGGTTTTGGCAGGAATATCGCGAGTTCGGATGAGCAGAAAGGACTCAAATGGTTAGAGTCCATTGGTATTGTTTTTAGCGTCACCTTAGATCAGTGTCCTGTGTAAGAGTCTTTGAGTACTGATTTTAGATTTTTGATTTGCTTTACAACATTAGTATGGCCGGTGGTATGGGTGTGTAGATTGTTACCTGGTTCAGAAGGTCATGTAAGCGTATCCCACAGGAAGATTGTATAAATATGACGGGTAGTCACTTGATTGATCGAAGATACCAAGTATGGAGATTTCGGTTCTATCGTTTATGCGAGAATTTATGCCTGAAGGGCGCTCGGTTCATTTGGTTGTGGATTGTGGAAGTTTGTTCCGGATCGATGACGGTTCTTGTGTTTAATGGTAAAGAGGGTTATTGTGAATCCTTGAAAGGTTACTAGCCTAGTACGGTATGATCAAAATCGGTGTGAGGTATATGGATGGATCTAAATGTGAACGTGGGCTCTAGATCAGGCCGGATGTATTCATTTTAGCATAGCGCTCCTTATGGAGGGGTATTCGGATGTTGGATGTTTTTTTGTCGTCGGCTATTTCATGTAATACTATATTGTGTCGTGCGAGTTGTGAAACGGCTTGATAAATTTCATATGTGTTGAGGTTTCACGTAGCGATCATGTTATGTGAGCAGGATGACTCTCGAGATTCAGATCATATATCGCATCTTGTGGACGATATTTGGGTATTTTTATAGTAATGAGCATTCTAGCTCGATAAGTATCTCCGTATATAGATTTTATGTGTGGATTGGGTGGCACGCCGCCATGGGTATATTGTTTCGATCGGGTTGCACGCCATAACAATGTGATGTTGAGTACAGTCCCCTTTATCTATTCTCGTGTTTCGTTTCCCATTTTCAAAGGAAATTTCATAACACCTTTTCGGTTGTCTAATTAGTACGTGGGTCGAGTAGTCCTTTCCACAGTTCGTTTCCCTTATACATCACATTCGAGTTGGTAGCTTGTTGGCACATTGTGGCATCATATGAGACTCTTGGTCATGTTTGGGGTGGCTTATTGTCTGAACAACTTATACTGGGTGAGACAAGATTATTGGATCTGGGATCAGTGCGATCGAATTATATGCAATATTTTAAATATCAAATACCATCATTTGATTCATAATGAGGTGATAATACTAGTCAAGAGAAGAGATTCAATGATTTATTGACTCGGTAGTTAGTTATGAATTTCTACACATCTCTTCTGTCGTGGCGGTATTACAAGAGTTGGAACAAGGCTTATATATGTCATGAGGTGCATTGTGCGCATCAGATTCATGAAATTTCGGCTATTGTTATCAGAAGATGTTATTATGGTAATGTAAGTTATGCAGTGCATAGTGTGGATTCAGCAAAGGTATGCAATCATGTATTGGTGCATCGTATAGAGATTGATACGGTGTTCATATGACGGAAGCAGGCATGGCAGAGATTTCGGATGTTGGAATTGAGCTCTAAGGCCTATTTGGCTAAGTAAAAGGGAAAATCTTCAGATTAGCTCAAGCTAATGTGCTCAACTGAGTTGTGATATCACAGGTAGGTGCACAAGGTGTTAAACAATGATTTCGAGCAACTCCATAGCAGTTCTTAGCACGCTCAAGGGCAAACGTATGTTTAAGTGGGAGAGACTGTAATGACCCGATTGTTCATTTTGAGATCTAGTGCGTCGTTCGGTGGTTTGAGGCCATGAACAACTTTACTTTAGGTATTATGACTTGTACGCATATTCGGAATTGAATTTTGGGAAGTTCGGAGTTGAATTAGAAAGAAAATTCTCATTTCGAAGGCTTTAAGTTGAAAGAATTGACTAATTTTGGATTTTTGAGTAAACGGCCTTGGAATCGGGATTTGAAGGTTCTAACGGGTTGTGTGATGATTTCGGACTTAGGCGTACGTCCGGATCAAGTTTTGGATGACCCGGGAGTGTTTCGGTGCCTATTGTGGAAGTTAGCATTTTGGAAGAGTTTCATAAATTTGGGTTGAAGTAAATTTCAATGTTATCGATGTCCGTTTGGGATTTTCGAGTTCGAGAATAGCTCAGTATGGTGATCTTTATATTATGAGCACGTCCGAAAATGGATTCGGAGGTCCATAGGTCATTTTGGAATCATTTGGCGAAAATTAAAAATTTGAAGGTTTGCAAGTAGTTTGATCGAAAGTGAACTTTTTGATATCGGGGTCGAATTCCGATTTTGAAAGTTGGAGTAGGTCTGTAATGTCGAATATGACTTGTGAGCAAAATTTGAGGTCAATTAGACGTGATTTGAAAGGTTTCGGCATCAAATGTAGAAGTTGAAGTTCGAAAATTTTATTAAGCTTGAATCGGAGTGTGATTCATGGTTTTAGAGTTGTTTGATGTGATTTGAAGGCTCGATTAAGTTCATAATGTGTTTTGGGACATGTTGGTATAATTGGTTGGCAGTCCCGAGGGCCTCGGGTGGAATTCACGGCCAAGAGCGGCGCATATGCGATTTTGTGGGACGAGTTGAAACCGCAGATGCGGTTATCTCGCCGCATAAGCGAGACCGCACATGCGGAAGGGAAGGCGCCGAAGCGGAAGTGGGCAACTGGGGGATGACCGCAGAAGCAGAACAATTGCCGCACCTGTGGAACCGTAGAAGCGGTCAAGTAACCGTAGGTGCGAGAAGTCGTTGAGCAGTGTGTTTCTTTAAAACGAGGGTTTGGCTCATTTTCACTTTATTTCCTCCATGGGAGCCAGTCTTGGAGCGATTTTGGAGCTCCATCTTCACCATCTACGTCAAGGTAAGTGATTCCCACCTATTTCAAGTTAAATATATAGTTTATATATAGATTAGATATGGAAATTAGTGAAAATTATGGGATTTGAAAGAAAACCTAGAAATTTATATGTTTGGATTTTGACCACGAATTTGGGTATGGAATTAAGAATAAATTATATATTTGAGTTCGTAAGGTTATGGGTAAAGTTTATCTTCAAAAAAATTTGAAATCCGGGCACGTGGGTCCGAGGGTGATTTTATCAACTTTTCGAGTGGAGTTGGGAAATTGCTTAAATCGAATTATTGTGAGTATCAGAGTGTATTTTTATGTGTTTGTTCATTTATTGACTAGTTTTGGAGCGTTGGGCATCGATTTGAGTTTCTTGAATGACTTGGGAGTCGGTTACGGAACTTCGGAGCAAGGTAAGTATCCTTTCTAACCTTGTAAAAGGAAATTTACCCATAAGTGAAATAATGCAATATATGCTTCTATTTGTGGGAAGTTACGTACGCATGAGGTGACGAGAATCCGTACGTAGCTATTAGCTATGCCTATGTTCAGGTAGTTTAGGTTTACATCATGCCTCGTTGTCCTTGCTATTTGTTTTATAGTTATTGTTTTCCATGAGGAGAAACAAGATCGAGATTGTGTAATAATTATGTTGAAATGAATTTAAATCGAGGAATTTAAGATTTTAAGAGTTACTATTGAACTTCGTACTTTCGAAAAGGACTGAGAAATATTATAATAACTTATGAAATCTATGTGTAACCGTGTCGCATTATGTTTCGCGAGCGGGGTAATTTTCTTAAAAGCTTCAAGTTGAATTGTATTTATTTTGAAAAGAATCGAGAAAGAGTTATGATTTAATGTTAAATTTATATTTGATCGCTTCACAGGTATGATTCGCAAGTGGGTAATTCTTTAAATTTATATTTGACCGCGTCGCATGCATGATTCGCGAATGGGGTGATAGATGCATCTATGGTTCGCGCCGTTCGACCCTCAGCAATGCACCATTTATATTTATGTTGGATTGGGTCGAACGTCCTCGGTGGATTTTATGTGTGATAATAGAACTGGAAACCTTTTTTTATAATTTGTATAAATTCATTGGTGGAGAGATCATTTGTTTAAATGAAGGAAGTATTTTGGATTCTTTAATATGATAGAAGAATTATTTAGTTATTTCTTGTCCTGAGCTTTTATTGTTATCGCTTTGAATCCGGCTTAATTAGAATTTCACATTATCATATTTTTGTATCACTAGTAAGTGTCGGAGTCGACCCCTCGTCACTATTTCTTCGAGGTTATATTGGATACTTACTGGATACGCGTTGTTTTCGTACTCATACTACATTTGATGTACATTTTGTTGTACATGGATATATACATTTAGCGGCCTTGTGGACGCAGCGGCGTGGTTGATACGGGGACTTAACCGAGTGCACCTTATGTGTGATCCACAGCCAGCAGAGTCTCCTTCAGAGTATTGGTATTTTCTTTTCTGCCTAAATTTGTATTCCAAACAGTTATTGCATTTTATTTTATTCCTTAGTAAATGCTCATGCACTTGTGACAGTGAGTTCTGGGATGATCATGGGATACTTATTATCGAATGTGGAAAACATTATTATTATTTTGTAAAGTTCATCTTTTACTAGTTAAAGAGAAGGAAATTTATGATTTCAGAAATATTAAAAGGAGACTTAACTAATTATTTGGTGTTGGCTTGCGAGAAAGTGATGTTCGGCGCCATCACAATCTTTAATGAATTTTGGGTCGTGTCATTTATAACTTAAAATAAATTTTGAAAGTTTTCACTAGGTAAAGTAATATACACTAATTTTCTTACTTATATGCTCCATATAAGTTTTTGGTAAAAGAGTTTTACTCAAAGTTAAATCGTGTACTTGCAAAATTTCAAAGAAACGGGTGTCACCTCAAGTATTTTGATAATAGGTGAATTTAACTATATGCAGGCCCTAAATAATTACCTTCTTGCATTGTTTTGGTAATGAAAGTGACAACAAAATGCTTTTATGAGTGTTTTTCATGATTTTCAGGTATATATGACTAGGGAAGGCGAGAAATACTTATGGAGTCGAAAAAATGAAGAAAAGAGGCCAACTGTGGAAATCCCCAAGTGAACCGCGTCAAAAACAGGCTGAAACTTCAGAGAACAGGTCTAGCCGCGGTTCCACCGCGACCGCGGCAGAACCGCGGTGGGAGGCAGCTGCAGATAAATGAATATTCAGAGGGGTCGTTTGGCCGCAGTTCTACCGCGATCGCGGCAGAACCGCGAGGGCGTGCGGAAAGCCAGGGGCAAAATGGTCAAAGCATGAATTTTAGCCCTAAAACCTATTTTAGTACTAGGTTTCGCCCCTAAGAGGCATGTATTGAGTTTTGAGAGTTCTTGGAAGCAAAAACAATTGTGAGAG
>MU710564.1:7059-31231 GCA_026770625.1 Nicotiana glauca | reverse complement strand
CCAAATCTAAATCTCGGCGAAATCAAAATGTGTTAATGATCACGTGTACCCTAGTGGTAACGAGGTTAAAAATACATTTTCATGACGTCGTAATTCTTAAAATAAACCAATAATGATGAAAAATGGCCGGAAATTTGGAGATGAGACTCGCTAAAATGATTGCGGGGCCCTCGATAAATTGATTATTAAAAATAGTTAGAATTTAGAGGGGCTGTTTTAGTAAATTTCAACGGCCTTTCCCAAACATCATCACGCTAGAACCGTTATATACAATTTTAATTAAAATTACTCCCTTAAATTCGGGTGTGCATTGATTGTAACCCAAATCCAAATCTCGACAAAGTCGAAGTGCGTTATCGAAAAATAGTCCCTTGATGGCGACGTGGTTGAAAACGTACTTTCACGATGTCGCAAGTCTTTTCAAATAAATAATAATTAAGAAGTTTATAAACCAAAGCACATAAGTTAGCATGTAACAAAATCAAATAAAACCAAAATACAACAGTTGAGCGACCGTGCTAGAACAACAGAGTTCGGGAGTGCCTAACACCTTCTCCCGGATTAATAGAATTCCTTACCTAGGATTTCTAGTTCGCAGACTGTAACAGAGTCAAACTTTCCTCGGTTCGGGATTAATTCGGTGACTTGAGACACTATTATATTCTCAAGTGGCGACTCTGAAAATTTAAATAACTAATCCCATTTCGACCGTCCTTTAATTGGAAAAACTCTTTTTATTATACCCTTCGCGGGGTGTAAGCTCTAAAAAAAAAGAGGTGTGACAACGAGCTGCCACCGAGGAGCCACCAGTAGTTCCAGCCAGAGTCCAGACACCTGATACGCCAACTGCTACTACTACTCTAGCTCTCCAGGAGACTCCTGCATAGTTCATAAGCATGTACACCACTCTGGCTGAGGCAGGGTTGCTTCCCTTGCTGCAGCCATATCGCACGCCGGGGGAGGAGCACAGACTCCCGCCACCTGCACTCCTGAGCAGCGAGTGCATGTTGATCAGGTCCTAGAGATTATTCCTGTACAACCTACAGCCCCAGATCAGCCTGAGGACAGGGCAGCGGCTTTCGAGGATGAGCAGCGGAGGCTTGAGAGGTTCAAGAAATACAAGCCTCATGTATTCAGTCCTGAGGACATGGCAGCGGCTTTCGAGGATCAGCAGTGGAGGCTTGAGAGGTTCAAGAAATAAAGCCTCCTGTATTCAGTGGTCTAGTATTAGATTATACTCTAGAATTTCTATATGAGTGTTACCGTATCCTCGTACCATGTGTATATCAGTATCGAGCAGGATTTCCTTCACTACCTTCAAGCTTCGAGGAGCCGCCTATGAGTGGTGACGTACTTATTAGTTAGACAGTTCGGATGAGGCAACTTCCCTGACTTGGACTCAGTTTTCAGATATATTCCTGAGAGAGTAAGTTCCTCAGAGCCTTATGGATGCATCATGCGTAGAGTTTGAGCATTTGCGCCAGGGTACTATGATAGTCTTGGAGTATGTTGTCCGTTTCACTAGCTTAGATAGACATGAACCAGCTTTAGTTTCTACTGTTCGCGAGAGGGTTCGCCTGTTTATTGAGGGGATCATTCCCAGCATCATATCTAGCATGGCTCGTGAGTTGGAGATAGATATTTCTTATCAGTAGGTGATGATTATTGCTAGGAGAATGGAGGGTATGCATGCTCGGGATAGAGAGGAGAGGGGAGCCAAGAGGTCTCGAGAGTCGGGTCATTATTCTAGTGCCCGTGCTCTAGTTGCAGTTTGTCATAGTAAGGGTTGTATGAGCTGCCCCATTCATTGAGCTCATCCAGTAGCCAGTGGTATTCTAGCTCCTCCTAGGCCTCAAGAGCCTTATTATGCATATCCAGTATCTAGTGCGCCTCCTGCACGGGGTGCTTTAAGTGGTCAGTCCAGCAGACATGGCTCGAGCCAGTCACAGCCGCTACGTCCTCCTAGAGCTTATTTTGAGTGTGGTGACACACACTATATGGTGAGGGATTGCCCCAGACTTAGGAAGGGTGCACCCCCACAGACTTATCAGCCACAGCGTGGGCCACAGAGTTCTCACGCTATGATTACAGCACCAGTTGCTACCCCACCTGCTCAGCCAGCTAGAGGTGGAGGTCAAAGGGGTAGAGGTCACCCTAGAGGGGGAGGCCAGTCCAGATATTATGCCCTTACTGCCCGTACCGAGGTTGTCGCCTTTGATTATATCATCTCATGTATTGTCCTGGTTTGTCATAGAGATGCTTCGATTTTATTCAATCTAGGATCCACCTATTCTTATGTGTCTTCTTATTTTGCCGTGCATTTGGGTGTATCTCAGGATTCTTTGAGTTATCGTATTTATGCTTCTACTCCCGTAGGAGATTTTCTTGTTGTGAACCGCATTTATCGGTCATGTTTGGTTGATCCGAGTGTTTTTTAGACTAGAGCCGATTTATTATTGCTCAACATGGTAGATTTCGATATGATCTTGAGCATGGACTGGTTATCACCACATTATGCTACTCCTGATTGTCACGCCAAAATTATGACGCTGGCTATGCCAGGTATATCGTGGGTAGAGTGGAAGGGTAATTTATATCAGACTCCCAATAGAGTTATTTCTTTCCATAAAGCTCAGTGAATGGTTGAGAAGGGGTGCGATACATATCTGGCCTATGTGAGAGATGTTAATGTTGATACCCCTACAGTTGATTCAGTCCCAGTTGTACGAGATTTCTTTGATGTGTTTCCAGCTGATCTTCCGGGCATGCCGCCCGATAGATATATTAATTTTGGAATTGATCTATTGCCGGACACTCGGCCTATTTCTATTCCTCCGTACTATATGACCCCTCCTGAGTTGAAGGAGTTGAAGGATCAATTATAGGAATTGCTTGATAAGGGTTTTATTCGGCCTAGTGTATCACCTTGGGGTGCTCCTGTCTTGTTTATGAAGAAAAAAGATGGTGCTATGCATATGTGCATTGATTATTGCCAGTTGAACATAGTTATAATGAATAACCATTATCATTTACCTCGTATTGATGATTTGTTTGACCAGCTACAGGGTGTACGAGTGTTTTCTAAGTTTGACTTGTGTTCAGGTTACCATCAGTTGAAGATCCAGAAGCCAGATATCCTAAAGACTGCTTTCAAAACTCGGTATGGTCATTACGAGTTCCTTGTTATGTCATTTGGGCTGACCAATGCCCCAGCAACCTTCATGCATTTGATGCACAGTGTGTTCCGGCCATATCTTGACTCGTTCTTCATTGTCTTTATTGATGATATTCTGGTATACTACCGGATTCGGGAAGATCATGAAAAGCACCTGAGGATGGTGCTTCAGACTTTAAGAGAAAAGAAGTTATATGCAAAGTTCTCAAAATATGAGTTTTGGTTGGATTCCGTGGCATTATTGGGTCACGTGGTGTCGAGTGATAGGATAAAGATGGATCTGAAGAAAGTGGAAGCACTGCAGAGTTGGCCCAGACCATCCTCAGCTATAGAGATCCGTAGTTTTCTTGGCTTGGCGGGTAATCGCCATCGATTTATTGAGGGGTTTTCATCTATTGCAACACCTATGACCAGGCTGACTCAGAAGGGTGCTCCGTTCCAGTGGATGGAAAATGTGAGGTGAGCTTTTAGAAGCTCAAGACAGCTGTCTATGGGTTCGGGGTCTTTCACTGTCTATTGTAATGCCTTTAGGATTGGACTTGGAGCGGTATTGATGTAGGACGGTAGGGTGATTTTCTACGCGTCCAGACAGTTGAAGGTACATGAGAAGAATTATCCTGTCCATGATCTCGAGTTAGCTTTTATTATTCACGCCTTGAAGATCTGGCGCCATTATTTGTACGGTGTGCCTTGTGAGATTTATACTGATCACCGGAGTTTGCAACACATGTTCAAGCAGAAGGACCTTAGTTTGCATCAGAGGAGGTGGTTAGAGCTGCTAAAGGACTATAATATCACTATTTTGTATCACCCGGGCAAGGACAATGTGGTAGTCGATGCTTTGAGTCGCCAAGCAAAGAGTTTGGGGAGTTTGTCTTATTTACCAGAAGGGGAGAGTCCTATGGCGATGGATGTTCAGGCCTTAGCCAACCAGTTTATGAGATTGGATCTTTCGGAGCCCAGTCGGGTTCTAGCTTGCATGATTTCTCGATCTTCCTTATTTGATCCTATCAGAGAGCATCAGTTTGATGACCCTCATTTGCTTTTTCTCAAAGACAAGGTCCTTCATAGTGATACGAGAGATGTTACTATTGGTGATGATGGGGTATTGAGGATGCAAGGTCGGATTTGTGTACCCAATGTTGATGTGCTTCAGGAGTTGATTCTAGAGGAGGCCCATAGTTCGCGGTATTCCATTCATCCAGGTGTCGCGAAGATGTACCGGGATTTGAGACAACACTATTGGTGGAGGCACATGAATAAAGATATAGTTGGGTTTGTATCTTGGTGTCTCAATTGTCAGCAGGTGAAGTACGAGCACCACAGACCGGGTATGTTGCTTCAGCAGATAGAGATTTCGGAGTGGAAGTGGGAGAGGATCACTAAGGACTTCGTAGTGGGACTTCCGTAGACATTGAAGAAGTTCGATGCCATTTGGGTGATTGTGGATCGGCTTACCAAGTCCGCGCATTTCATTCCTATGTGTACTAATTATTCTTTGGAGTGGTTAGCGGAGATTTATATCCGGGAGATTGTTCGTCTGTATAGTATTCCAGTTTCCACCATTTCAGATAGAGGTACCCAGTTCACATTACGGTTCTGGAGGGCCATAAAACATGAGTTAGGTACTCAGGTAGAGTTGAGTGCAGCATTACACCCCAGACGGACTGACTGTCCGAGCGCACTATTTAGATTCTTGAGGATATGCTCCGTACGTATGTGATGAAGTTTAGAGGTTCTTGGGATCAGTTTTTGCCACTGGTGGAGTTTTCCTACAACAATAGTTATCAGTCTAGCATTCAGATGGCGTTGTATGAGGCTTTGTATAGTAGGCGGTGTAAATCCTCGGTGGGTTGGTTTGGGCCGGGTGAGGCTAGATTATTGGGCACAGACTTGGTACAGGATGCTTTGGAGAAGGTTAAGGTGATTCAGGATAGACTCCGTATATCCCAATCCAGACAGAAGAGTTATGCGGACCTGAAGGTTCGTGATGTTTCCTATATGGTTGGAGAGCGGGTTCTGCTTCGAGTTTTGCCTATAAAGAGCGTTATGAGATTTGGGAAGAATGGGAAATTGAGTCCGAGGTTTATTGGTCCCTTTGAGATATTGTGGCGTGTTGGGGAGGTTGCTTATGAGCTTGCTTACCTCCTAGCTTGGCAGGATTTCATCTGATATTTCATATTTCGATACCCCAGAAGTATCACGGTAATCCGTCGCACATGTTGGATTTCAGTTCAGTCCAGTTGGATAAGGATCTATCTTATGTTGAGGAGCCGCTAGCGATATTGGACAGGCAAGTTCTTAAGCTGAGGTCATAGAACATTGCATCAGTAAAGGTTCAGTGGCGGGGTAAGCCGGTTAAGGAGGCGACCTATGAGATCGAGAATGATATGTGTAGCCGTTACCCTCATCTTTTCACTATTTTAGGTATGTCTCTATGCTCATTCAAGAACGAATGAATGTTTTAAGAGAGAGAGGATGTAATGACCCTGCCGGTCGTTTTAAGAATTAATGCCTCGATCTCCTATTAACTGCTTTTCCTATGTTTGTTTCTGCTATTTTGATTTGCCGGGATGATTTGTTTCAAGTTTCGGAGTGTTTTGGGACACTTATAGCCTGTTTGGCCAAGCTTTTTTCGCCAAAAGTGTTTTTTTTTTGCCAAAAGCACTTTTGGCCAAAATTGAGGTGTTTGGCGAAGCTTTTAGAAGGAAAAAAGTGCTTTTGAGGAGAAGCAGAAGCAGAAAAAAGTAGCTTCTCTCCAAAAGCACTTTTTTGAGATTTTGAGAAAAATGCACTTAGAAGCAGTTATTTTAAAGTTTGGCCAAACAGTAATTGCTGCTCAGAAGTTCTTTTCAAACTAATTATCCAAACATAAACTGCTTCACACCAAAAGTACTTTTGAGAAAAGCACTTCTCAAAATAAGCTAATTTTTGCAGCTTGGCCAAACGGGCTATTAGTCCCTAAAAGAGAGCTTAAGCTTTAGAAATTGGACCGTAGTTGGAGCAGTGTGAAAATTGCCTCAGAATGGAATTCTGTCGGTTCCGTTAGCTTTATTGGATGATTTCGTACTTAGGGGGCGTGTTCGGATTGTGTTTTGGAGGTACGTAGCTTATTTAGGCTTGAAATGCCGAGAGTTAAATTTTTAAAGTATCCTATTCGATAGTGAGATTTTTATATTAGGGTTGGAATGGAATTCCAAAAATTGGAGTAGCTCCGTAGAGTTTAATGTGACGTGCTTGCAAAATTACAGGTCATTCAGACGATGTTTGATAGACTTTTTGATCGAAGGCAGAATTTGAGAGTTTTTGGAGTTCTTAGGCTTGAATGCGACGTTAATTTGGTGTTTTGATATTGTTTGAGCGTTTCGAAGGTTGGAACAAGTTCAAACGATGCTTTAGGATTTGTTGGCATGTTTGGTTGAGGTCCCGGGGACCTCAGGTGTGTTTCGAATGCTCAACAGGTCATTTTTGGACTCGAAGAATTGCAGAAAATGCAACAGGTCTCCAGTTCTGGTTTCCTTCTTCGCGTTCATGAGTAGAGTCTCACGTTCGCAAAGAGGAGTTGGGGTTGGTGGGAGCTTAACGCTACATATTCGCAATGATGGTCCCGCGTTCGCAAAGCTGTGAGGTCATATGCCAACACATTCAAAAAGAGGTTTCCGCGTCCGCGTAGGAGGGAGAAAGTTGCTACCCGTTCGCGGCAGGGTCATCGCGTTCGCGATAAAGGAATTCTGGGCCAAGAGAAGTTGTGCTTTGCTAATTGATGGCCTTCCGCGTTCGCGAAGAAGGAATAACCTGGGGTAAAATTTCAAAATCGAGGGTTTAGTCATTTTTGTCAAAACTAGAGTTTGGGAGCTCAGATTTTGAGCGAGATTTTGAGGTATTTTTAGAGATATAAATTGGGTAATGATTCCTAACTCCCTTTTGCTTATAACTCATTAATCTAAGCGTGAATTCATCATCTAATCTCGGATTTGGAGTGAGAAATTGGGAAAATTTTGAAACAAGTTCTTAGGCCTAATTTTCGAGTTTTGATTGGGAATTTGATATTGGATTTGGAAAATTTTGATATGGTTAGACTCATGTGTGAATATGGGTTCATAATCCATAACTTTTACCTGATTCCGAGACATGGGCCCGGGGGGCTTTTTGGGGCAATTTTCCTAATTTCGTGTATTAGCTTCGAATTAATTAGTTGAATTAGTTACTTGAAGTTATATTTATATTACACAATTACTTCAAATAGATTTGGGACATTTGGAGTTGGATACTCGTGGCAAGAACGTGGTATTGAGTTTATTTAGCTGGTTCGAGGTAAGTGGCTTGCCTAACCTTGTGTGGGGGAACTCCCCTTAGGATTTGGTATTATTGATATATGAAATGCCTTGTACGTGAGGTGGCGAGTGCATACATGTGCTAATTGTTGAAAATCCTTTTTTCCTTAAGTAACTATAACTATGTTTTCTTACCTGCTTATACTACTTGCAATTTAAGCCTACTGTTAGCTTAGGAAATCATGTTTAGTTGACTTAATTGCTTTACTTAATCAAACTACTTTATGTGAATTCTGTGCAGCATGCTAGGTTAGAAATACCTGTTTTATCTTAGTATGAAATTTGGACTAAATTGAATACGTTTCATGTTGCTACTGTGTGTTTACTTTGGGACTACAAGACGATATCCCAAGAGACCCCCTCCATGTTTACTTTGGGACTATGGATGTGTATTCCGGTAGATCCCCCTGCACATTTATATTGGAACTATGGGACTGGACCTGATAGATTCCCTAGTATTGGGTATTTACATTTGGGACTACGGATCGGGATTCGGTAGATCCCCACGCACTATGAGTTGGACTACGGGACGACACCCGGGAGATCCATTGGATATTTACATTTGGGGACTACAGGACGATATCCTAGGAGATCCCCAGTTGTTATATCTGTGTTGAGCTGTATTCCTTTTGTGATTATTTTTACTCTTTTGCAGCTGTTGCTACTCTTATTACCCTATGTTACTTTAATACTGCTTCTTTTCCTTATATATTATTTTATATGATCGATAGGGTCCTGACCTTTCTCGTCACTACTCGACCGAGGTTAGACTTTTCACTTACTGGGTACCGTTGTGGTGTACTTATGCCCTTTCCTGGACATGTTTTTCGTGTGCAGATCTAGGTACTTCGACTCAGCCCAACTACCCTTGAGGCGAGGCGATTCTCCAGAGACTTCGAAGTATATTTGCCTTGTTCGCAGACCGAGGAGTCCCTTTCCATTCCCTCTTATAGTTTTACCCCTTCTTTATTTATTTTGATTAAGACATTCTGGAGTTAGATCACAATGTAGTATCCATAGCTTCTGATTTCATGAGATTTCGGGTTTTGGGATGTTGTTCAGTTTGAGAATTATATTTGTATATGCCGAGCGGCATTTTAAACCTTCATTATGTTTATTCCACAGTTTTTTATTAATTTTATCCATTATTTTCCCTTTTTCTGCAATTGTTAGGCTTACCTAGTCATAGAGACTAGGTGCCGTCACGATAGTTCATGGAGAGCGAACTAGGGTCGTGACAGCGACCATGCTCCAAGAGTTTTCTCTTCTTCTCTTTTACTTTCAAGACATAGATATTAATTTTCTTTTTCTTCCCTCATCTTCTATTTTTTTATACTGTAATTCTATTTTGTGTTTACGATGGTATAATTGGTGGCTAAGATATTTTTGTGGTGATGATACGACATATGATATGTAAAGATAGTGTATATTTGTGTATATCATCATGTATACCTGTATGTATATCATATTGTATATCGTAACATGTAATGTTTAGATGCCTGATATATACGATATATAATGCAATATACATTATCAGTGATTTATTAGATTGTGAGACATTTGTATATATATTTTTACAAACATAAAATAAAAAAATAAGGTTATAATATATATTTTGATATACACTTTTTTATTGTGTTATACACAATGATGTACAAACAATATCGTTATTTTTTTTACACACTTGGATATACAAGAGATAAACGGATTATAACAAAATATACATTATTAAGTGGATAAATCCCTCTTCAATGAAGATCTTTTTTCCATCTTACACCAACTGTAATCTAGAAATAAGTCGCTTATAAATTAAAAGAAAAAAAGACTCAATGCAAATTGCTATCCAAAAAGAACGATGGAGATGAATCCTAAAATAGTATTTATGAGGGAGTAAAATAAGATAGAGATTTGGGGATAGATTGAAAGAATTGGGAGAAATTTTTGGGAGAAAAAGAATTAAATTGTCCCGGGGAGGGGGGGGGGGGGGGGGGGGGGGAGGGAAGAGATATGCGTTGATGAGCTGTACTTTTATGCAAAATAACTTTGGCGAAAAAATACAAATAATTATAAAAAATTTAAAGTTAAGCTAAAGGGTGTCAATAGGAATAGGCATGACTTTTTTCCCCTGCTAATTACTTGGGTGCATCGTCACCCTGGTGCCAAATTCTCTTATTTTCGGGTTGAAGAAGATTGATGGTAATTGAAAAATAAGGACATAAAATAAAAAGACCAAATACATAGTTATTCCCTTAAAGTTGGCACAATTTATACATTCCAACTTAGCTAGTTACCAGGTATCTTGCTCTAATTCCGCTGGGTTGGATCGAACTAGTTGGTTTGGCAGGAAGATAATGGCATAAAAGAAGCATTTGACTTTTGGAAAGAGAAGAGTTATTCTGATTATAGATCCCTCTGTCTTGCAATGGGTTAACTGGAGCTTAGATAAAGCGGTAGGAAGAAGAGAGAGAATTAGTCTGTCTTTATAGACTGACTTTCCTCGCATCAAAGCCTTCTGGTTCTCTTCCTTTATGAAAAAAACTTTTGGTAGAAGTTTGTCCCATAAACACCTCCATCAGGTAAATCGAGTGCATGACATACACTTGCTACTGAGGTGTAAAATTAACCTATCAAAGATTGACAAGCGTAATAAAAAATAAAAAGAAAAAGAAATTATTAAGGAAAAAATGCCTCACCCTACTACCCTTATCGTTGGAGTAGTGACGAGGCTCAAGTTAAGACACTCACTAGATATAAAACCTGTGCAGAGTATAAGTATAAAGCTAACAACGAAAATAAAATCAATAAATAACAACAAATAGAGAACATGTAAAAAACATTCAAATAATCAAAACACAGTTAGAATACAAGTGAAATAAATTAAGAAAAATAATAATAGTTTAAATCATCAAGCTGTCCCAACATAGAATTTATAACAAGAACCACTATGTGACGACCCGGCCCGTCGTCACGTGAGTTACTGCCCCGTTTTTCCCATTTTCTGCTTCCTTATACTTCATTATAAGAGTCTTGGGTGAATGAGTCAATTTGGATTGGTTTTAGAAGGAAATGAGACACTTAGTCTCTTTAAGGAAGGTTTGGTTTGGAAAAGTCAACTGGATATTGACTTATGAGTTAGAGGGCTCGGATGTGACTTCCAGTGATTCAGTTAGCTTTGAGGGATGATTTGTGACTTAGGAGTGTGATCGGAATTGATTTTGGAGGTCCGGTGTAGAATTAGGCTTGAATTGGCGAAGTTAGTATTTTGGCGAATTCCGGTTGATAGGCGAGATTTTGATCTGAGGGTCGGAATGGAATTCCAAGAGCTTCTGTAGCTTCGTTATGTGATTTGTGATGTGTGTGCAAAATTTCAGATCATTCGGAGGTGATTTGGTTGAATTTTTGATCAAATGCGTGTTTTAGAAGTTTTGAAGAACTTAGGCTTGAATTAGGTGAGAATTGGTGATTTTAGTGTTGTTTGATGTGTTTTGATGATTGAAACAAGTTTGAATGATGTTTTAGGATGTGTTGGTGCTTTTAGTTGAGGTCCCGAGGTCCTCAGGATGATTTCGGATGGTCAAACGGACCAATTCTAGCATTTGGAAGTTGTAGATTTTCCAGCTGAAGTGTTGCATAGATTTGGTCATCGCGATCGCGATAGGGGTGTCGCGATCTCGTAGAGGAAAAAAATGGGAGGCTGGAACTTTATTCATTGCGTTTGCAGTTAGGGGTCGCGATCGCGTAGGTATGAGAGGTAGTGCATCGCGTTCGCGGAAGGACTGGTGCGTTCTCGTAGAAGGATTTGAAGTCCCTCAGTAATTGTTCTTCGCGTTCGCGGCACAAGGCTCGCGTTCGCGAAGTAGTGTCAGTCAGAGCATCGCGATCGCGGATGAGGCTTCGCGTTCGCGAAGGGTAAAATGGCCAATGAGATTTTTGTGCATCGCGAACGCGAGAAGGCCCTCGCGTTCGCATAGAAGAAATTATCACCTGGGCAGAATAGTTTAATAACATTTCCTCCGCGAGTCTAAGTTAATTTTCACCATTGTTGAGCATCCTTGAGAGCTTTTGGACAGAAATTGAAGGGAATTTCATCTGGGTATGATTGGAGGTGAGTTCTATGACCTAAATATATGATTTAATGGTAGAATTAATATAGAAATTTATGAAAATTCATCAAAAAGAGGAAAATGCTAGGGCTTGGAATTTGATATTTCAAAGTGGAATTTGATGGGTCATTTGAGCTTGAATTTGGGAGTTTTTGGTATGTATAGACTCGTGGCGAGAACAGGAATCCGATAATGTTAAATTTTCTATTTTTCGAGAAGTGGGCCCGGGGATCGGGTTTTGCAAATTTCGTAAATTTTGATATTTTTTGAGTCTTTTCGATTGGGTTATGTTCCCTTAGCCTATTTTAATGTATTTGTTGTGGTTTTGATCAGATTCAATGCGCGAGGAGGTCGATTTACTAGGCAAGGGCATAGCGAGCTAGGATTTTAGCCGGCTTGAGATGAGTAATGATAGTAAACGATATCTTGAGGGTTTGAAACCCCAGATTTGCACAACGTAGTGCTATGTTGAGGTGAAAAATGCGCTTAATGGCGAGCACGGGGTTGTTTTGTAAGGCCCCGTAAAAATTTTGTGCTCAAAACCTAGTAGCTCGTAGTGTCAAGGTTCGAATATGTGTTAGGAATGTGTAGAATTCTTTGCAGTGAGCTTGCTCGCCGCGGTTCGGACCCTTTTTACTGATTTTGCACTTAAAAATCAAAAGAATCAATTTTCCAGAAAATTTCAATTATGCGGTCCAGAATGCGGTCGCAGACCTGCTATGCGGATCACATTTCTGCCGTAGAGTGAAGCAAAAGATTCCCAAAATTGATGTTGAAAATGCGGCCCTATATGCGATCGCATAATCAATATGCGGACCGCATAATCGTCGCATAAATTCCTCAAGGATTTGTGGAGGTCAATTCTGCGATGCAAAATGCGACCGCATAACAGGAATGCGGACTGCATTCCTATCGCAGACCCAAGTAGACCCTTCAGAGTTTTGGGTGCATTTCTGCGGTCCAATCTGCGGACCGCATTTCAATTCTGCGATTGCAAAATGCGACCGCAGAACTTGCTCGGGTTTCTATTTTTATAAATTTTAAAACCCGACCCCTTTATAATAAAACACCCAACCCCTCATTCTTTAATGAGCTTCTGCACAAAATAAGAGAGAGGAAGAGAGGGTCTTGAGAGAGAAAGTCATCTTCTCCAAAATTTGATTCTTCAAAACTATCCGGGCCGGGAAATTTCAAGCTTTTCTTCATCCCCCCTTTTTCTTGCAGGTAAAATCCCTAACCCTTTTCATTGAATTTTAGGTTTAAACTAGGGGGGGAGTCTCATGCATTGGTCCTTGAAAATAATGGTTGAAATCATACATGCATGTCTATTAAAATCTAAAATCTAGTAGGAGTAATTAGGCGGGAGTAAAAACTTGTGCAAGGAAGGGGTTAATAACCTAAATATGTGCAGGTAGTGATTTTGGACCTTGAATTCTAAGTTATGTGTATTAATTTGTGCACTATATTGACAGTTCTAGATTTTTGGTGAATTGGAAGTAGAAATTAAAAAGGAATTCAGCTCCAGGTATGTATGACTAACCTTGATCCTTGTAGAATTGCCTTGTTTGGTATGTGATATCTACGTGTCTTATTCATGAAAATTATTGTGATTTGTATGATTGTGATTGTTGTGGAATTCTTGTGATTGGTTTGATTGAGTGTTGTGGTTAAGTCTCCCGATATAATGGTGTAAGTAACTGGCAATAAACTAAATGCGTGATCGTGAAAGTGTTATATGGTAAGAGTTGAGAAACAAATGACGGAAGAAAATCGTAAATGATGCAACTGGAATAACTGTGATAACCACATCTATGGCTTATTGTGGGCAATTGTCGTTGTAATGTAAAACACATGTGAGTTGTTGGATATGAAGGAAAATAGTATTGATGGTTATGGAAATACTTGTAAATTGTTCTTGTTATTTCTTAAGAAGTGTTGTTGTTGATCCTTGTGAAATGTTGATTGTTGTTGTGTTGTTTGTGAATTGTGACTATACGGTGGGATTGGGTTGCGCGCCGCAACACGAAGTTATAAGGTGTGGGTTGTGGTGATAAGGGTGGCCGAGGTAATTAGGGTGGACGAGGTAATAAGGGTGGAAAGTGATCGAAATCACTATTGAAATCAACATATGAGCAAATTGTGAAATCATTGATGTGGAATTGTGGAAGGGGAAACAGGAGAGATTGAAAACTTGTTTGGCTTAATTGTTCCTTTCTTGCGCATTTGATTGTTGTTTCTATTACTGTCTACGGAGCCTCTACTCGCATATGGCTTGAGTTTACTTGGAGCAAGTTTGTTCATACATACTAGTACAATTCAATAGTACTGACGTCCCTTTTGTCGGGGGTGCTACATTTATGTTATGATTGTAGGTGGATCCATAGCAGATACTCCAGTCCACCGACCGTAGATCCTCATCACTCCCTGTTAGCTGAATTGGTGAGCCCCTTTCCTTTCGGGGCCCTGCGTGGCTCATGCCGCTTCTGTTTTGGATCTTGTTTTGATATTTGTATAAGGTATAGCCGGAGCCTTGTTACCGGCAAGTACTATATCATCCCTTTTTCATGTTTTGAGGCTCCGTAGACAGTAAATGTGGGTTGCGAACTTATGTAAATATGCATTTTTTATATTGCACGATGAAAGTTGTAAACCTCATTAAGTGACTATGTATGTTTTGTAAAAATGGTGTTTTAATTATAAATGACTATTTCCTTTGATTAATGGACAATGAAAATACGAGGTACGCGTTGGATAGGAAAGGCACCCAGGTCCGCTTGACTGGGGATACCCGGTCGAGCGCCGGTCATGTCTTACGAATTTCGGGCGTGACATGTTTACTACTGGGGATTATGACTTGGTCCATCCCGTTTGATATTTTACCGCGTATTTGACTGAGATGTATTATTACCACCATGATTTGTGTTTATTGCCATATTTTGGGCTTAATGCCGACTACATGAATCCTTCGTTGACTTTTATCACCGTTTCCTCACTATTTTGATACATTACTTGAACTCAGTTCTAATGATTATACTGTTTTTTATAAACTCAACCCCTTTAATTGAATTTTGAGACTTAAATGATATTTCCACTGTTGTTTGGGCTGAGAACTACTATTTATTGATGTCCGAGGGGCTTATGATATTTTCTGGATTGAGTGAGGCCGAGGGCCTCAGATACATTTACTAGAGTGATGTGAGGAGGATTTCATGCCTCGTGAGTGTTGTGAGGAGGCTTTTAGGCATTGTAAGTTATGTGAGGAGGCTTTCAGGCATCGTGTGTGATATGAGAAAGCTTTCAGGCCTTATGTTGATATAGCGCTTGGGCCGTAAGGGGCCATTCTGGAGTCTGCACACCCACAGTGAGCGCGTGTACTCATGTGATATGAGCATGAGCCCGGGGGGCTGATATTATGCTGAGTGATTGATGTTGAGCCCGAGGGGCTGATATTATGCTGAGTGACTAATGCTGAACCCGAGGGGCTGATCTTATGCTGAGTGACTGATATTGAGCTCGAGGGGCTGATACTGTTCTGAGCGTTTGATACTGGGCCCGAGGGGCAGATCTCCACTCACTATTTACTTGTTGTTTTACCTAATTTACATATTTTTTTAAAAGGAGATTTCATTTAACTCGTTACTATTTTTACTGCTTGATTTAGGATTGCTTTGTGCAGTTATGTGTTTTCATTTCTTCGGTTATTATTTATTATTATTACTCACTGGGTCGGAGTACTCACGTTACTCCCTGCACAATGTGTGCAGATACATGCATAGCAGAGTCTGCACCTGAGCACTAATTCTTTCCAGACCAGGCAGCGAGTTGGAGCGACAAGGTAGCTGTTGACGTTCGCAACCTCTTGTCTCCCCTATTTTTATGTTATTTGAGTTCTTTCAGACTATTGTATCAGATATTTTACTTCGTAGACTTATAGCAAATTCAATAATAGCTCATGACTTGTGACACCCCGGTTTGGGCTATGTCGGGATGTTTTCCCTCGTTATTATCGCCATTTCCGCTTTATTTGCTATATTAAGCATGTGTGAGAATTGTTAATGTTAATTAATTGCTTTAAAGAAGGTGTTTGCATTGTTCTGGCTGGCCTTGTCTTCACGAGAGGCTCCATCACGACCGGGTTTGGGAATTGAGTCGTGACACACTCCAAGGTACCACGCCTCCTAATCATTAATCACAAGTCACAAATCCTTCTTTAAACCCCTCATGAGCCTTACATTTCAAAAATATTTTTTTTGAAGTAGCCTCACTCGCATAAGTCCCCATATCTCGCCAATGCGCTTCAAATGAAGTAATTTCTAGTACTAGCAACATGCTCATAAAATCCTCTTATCTCGCCGCATGCGCATCAATAACACCACCCTTATTCCGCCGCATGCGCATCTCATCACAACACAATATCAACTCGCACAACACATGCCCATATGCCACAATATTGCCAAAACAACAATACCAATATCACCATAATACACCGCCCACTGCTCAACAACAATACCAATATCACCACAATACGCATCCCATAGCTCAACAACAATATGTACAAGATTTTAAAAAACAACAAAATAAAATGAGAAGTAACTCAACAATGAAAGATATTTCATATAACAACAACTTCAATTAAAAGCTTATTAATAGCCTAAGAGTCTAAATCGGTCAATTTTCATATATAAGTTATACACGCTCATCACCTCATGTACACATCTTTCACATAATTCAAATAACACAATTAAACCAAATCATATGGGAAAGTTTTCCTACGTAAGGTTAGGAAAGATACTTACCTCAATTAGCTCAAATCAACACTCAAAAATAGCCTTTCCTTTCAAATTCGCCTCCACATAGCTAAAATCTAACAAAAAATGACATAGTATCATAAAACAAATGCAAGAGAAATCAATTCTGATAAATTAAAGTTAAGATCTTTACGCAATTCCCCAAAAGTCAACATAAGTCAAACCCGGGCCCATTCAGTCAAAACCCGATAGATCTCGAATACACATAATGTCACGAGTCCATACATGTATTTTATTTTCAAATCCGAGTCTAATTCGACTCTCAAATCTCAAATTTTTATTTTTTTTAAAATATGGTCAAAATCTCCCAAATAATCTCTTGTATTCTCATGAATTAGATGTTAAGTCTCATAAACAATCATGTAATAATTAATATTGAATCAAAATCACTTACCCAATAGTTTTGTATGGAAATCTCTCCTCAAAATTTGAATGACCTGATTGGTTGTTTCATGTAATTGTGTCCAGTTACCCTTTTAATGCTTTGTATGTGTGTGTTTATGATTTTATAACTTGCATGGTTGGTTAGTTTCGTTCCAAAAAGTTTTCGGGTTGATTCAGACCCTTTGATTCTTGACTTAGAAGCCTAAACTTTTTTTGAAAATGACCTCATAGAATTTTGATGGCTCCAATATCTTTGTATTGTAATTTTGGACTTGGGTGCATGCCCACAATTGATTTAAGAAGTCCGTAGGTTGATTTATATTGTTTTGCTGAAATTTGTTAATTTAAAGTTGAAAAGTTGGACCGTAGTTTGACTTTCAACTATCGAGTTCAGAATTTGATTTTGGGACTTGGAATAGGTCCCTTATTTTATTTAGAACTTGTTCGCAAAATTTGATATAAGTTGGAGTTGGTTTGATTGAATTCAAATGTTTAGTTGTAATTCTAGAGATTCTTAAACTTTACTTCGAAATTCATGCATTTTAGTGTCCAATTCATAGTTTTAGATGTTATTTTTTTATTTTGATCTCATGAGTAAGTTCGTATGATATTTTTAGACTTGTGTGGATGTTTGGTTTGGATCCCCGAGGGCTTAGATGAGTTTCAGACATATTTCGGAATGGATTGAATTCAAATTTGAACTGCTAGTGTTGGGGTTGCCCAGTTATGGCAGTTGTGAGCACCAACATTGTAATTGTGAAGGTAACAGTGGGGGGCAAATGTTGCAATTGCAACTTCCCCTTCGTATTTGCGACTTCCCCTTCGCATTTGCGAATTTATTCGAATTTTGACTTAATTCGCATTTGCGGACAATTTTTCACTTTTGCGAGGTTCACAGCTTTGCAATTGTGAAGCCTATTGTCACAATTGCGCCGATGAAAGATATTGTAAGGGTTCGAAAATTCGAGCCCTGGTTTACAATTGCAAGGGTTCGCAAATGTGAGCCCTGTATCACAAATGCAATAACTACAACTGGTATAAAGGACATAGAGACGGGATTTTCAACATATTCTCTCCTTTTTAGAACCCTAGATTCGGTAGGAGGCGACGTGAAGAGGGTATTTTTATCTACAATCTTTGGGTAAGTAATTCTAATCTATTCATAATCATATTCCATCAATATATCTCAGATTGTAACATCAAAATCATGTGAATCAAAGTGAAAATTAGTCATATTTTTGAAAAATAAGAATTTGAGTTTTGAGAGTCGATTCAGACTCAAATTTTAAAACTAATCATATATATGAACTTATGAGGTCATGGGTTGTTGGAATCTACCATTGGACCCGTGTTTTGACCGAACGGGCCCCGGGTTGACTTTTATTGATTTTTTGGGAAAAGTATAAAGAGCATAGATTTATCTATTGTAATTGATTTTCCTTGCATTTCTTGATTGTATTAAGTTGTGATTGGTTATATTTGAGCCGTATGGAGGCAAATTTTAGGGGAAAATCTATTTCTGAAAATTTAATTGGTCTAGTTGAGGTAAGTATCTTACCTAACATTGCCTGGGGGAACTATACCTTAGGATTTGGGATTGATTGTATCATTCGTGTTATGTGAAAGTCGTGTATGCAAGGTGACAAGTGGGTACACCGATTGTATGTGGTAATTGACCGGACTATGCTACTTAGACTCTTTCCATGCTTTAATTTAATTGTCATACCATGTTATAAATTTTCAGAGTCAATCTATTCTTACTTATGTTAGTCTATCCTTACATGCCTTAAATGATTTCATTAACACTTGTTCTATATCCTAATTAATAAATTACTTTCATGCTTTAGTTAACTGGTTGCTTTTTTTATCGTTACATGCTATCTCTTCATTGTTGATTATCATTACTTGACGTCATTATACATCTTATCTCTTTTATTATTGATTATCATTATTTGCAGTTATTGTTCGTGTTATCTCTTTCATTGTTGATTTCTATTATTTGGAGTTATTATTATACGTTATCTCTTCCATTGAGAGTTATTCTTATCTAATATCGTGGTTATATATTATGTCTCTCTCATTATTGAGTTATTGGTGTTGAAGTTGTGAAAGTCGTTATCACATTAAGGCAAAATTATTTATTGTTGAGACATCTTTCTTGTTGAGCATTTTACATTTATTGTTGTTGTTGATATTCTTGTACATGTTGTGGCAGAGCCATGGGCTCTGTCGTGGAAACATTGATAGTTTTTATTGTTGGCAAGTTGTGATACATGGGCACTTGTGGTGCAAGTTGTTATTGTGATGTGATATTAACGCGCATGCGACTTTATAAGGCTAGGGGTTAATGTTCTTGCGGAGGTATAAGGTGAGATTTATGTGCGTGTTGCTTGTAGGGGATCTTCGTGAAGCCACACGTCATCATAATGTGAGCTAAAGTGCGTGTAGCTATTTTGGAAAAACTGTTTTCAAAACTATTTAAATGTAAGGTTCACGCAATGGTATAAGAAAAGATTGTGATTGAGATTTGAGAAATGTGAATACGAGGCGGTACCTCGGTTGTGATTCTTGTTATACACTGTACCTCGGTTCTGATTCTTATTGTATACGAGACGGTGCCTTTGTGATTCTTGTTGTTTGTTTCATGTTGCAAAGAGTTTTGGTGGGAACACTTTTTGTTAATTTGTTCTTCCTTATTCTATCAGCTAGTGTTCGTATATGATCACTTTGGTTCTCTTTAATTGATTTCTTTATGTTATTTTCATGCTTACAATTTCGGTATTAGTTCATGTTATTCACTTGTTTCGTATCAGTTATCTCTCTGCATTACATTATTTATCCTTATTATATTTTCATACTGTTTATTTATATCCTTACAGGTGTCATGACCTGACGTCGTCACTACTCTACCGAGGTTAGGCTTGATACTTATAGAGTACTGTTGTGGTATACTCATACTACACTTCTGCACATCATTTTGTGCATATCCAGGTACTTTTGCCCATGCCGGACGCTAGAGTTGATTTGAGTAGCTGCTATTTGGAGACATCAAGGTATACCTGCTCTAGGTCTGCAGGCCTTAGAGTCACCTTTCTTTATCTTTACTTCCTATTGTATTCTCATTCTGACAGTGATGTAGTAGACGCTCTAGTATTACTCTATAGAGCTTATGACTCAGTTCCATCTGTTTTAGGAAAGTGTTTTATTGAGATTCTGTTTATGGGAGATTTTATGAGTTTATTAGATTTGTTTTATTATTTCTGATAATTATTTCTATCAAGTTTCTTTTAAATGGCAGACTTACCTAGTTGTAGAGACTAGGTGCCATCACGATATCCTACAGAGAAAAATTGGGTTTGTGATAAGTTGATATCGATAGCTCTAGGTTCATAGGTGTTCAAGTCATAATCAGGTTTAGTAGAGTCTTGCAAATCAGTACGGAGACGTCTGTACTTATCTTCGAGAAGCTACAAAATCATTAGGAAAACTTCACTTCTTTGATTCATTATCGTACGAATTGGTTGATTTCGGAAACTAAATCTTGACTTTCTATTCTCTCACAGCTGGTGAGAAAATGCACTGCTGGATCCGAAGATCAGACACCCACGCCCCTGATAGAGCCGTGAGAGGCTGGGGCCAGGCAGAGGCCGCGGAAGTGAACATGGTGCAGCTAGAGCACCTTTCCGAGCTGCGTCAGAGTATCTACCGGTATCTCCAGTTGGGGAGGCACCCGAGGTGCCTGTTGCAACCCCTGCATTTTAGGAGGCCCTCACACAGTTCTTGAGCATGTTCGGTACCTTCTGAGGCGGGATTGATTTCATTTGCACCAGCCACATCTCAGGCTGGGGGAGGAGCACAGACTCCCGCGGCCCCTACCCCAAAGCAACGTGCCCATGTTGATCAGGTCCCAAAGGTTATACCAGTACATCATATTACTCCAGTTCAGCCCGCGGTTAGGGAATCAATATTTGAGGAGGAGAAACTTGAACTGTTCAATAAGTATCACCCTCCTACTGTCAGTAGTTTGGCTTTAGAGGTGCATATGTCTTTCTAAAAGAATGCCACCGTATTCTTCGACCATGGGTATTGTGGAGACGAGCAAGTTTGCTTTCACTACTTTCCAGCTATTAGGAGCAGCATATCAGTAGCAGCGAGTGTACGATGAGGGTATCCTTGCCGATGCAGCTTCACTTACATGGACTCAATTTTTAGAGTTGTTCTTGAGAGATTTTGTTCCTCACACCCTTAGAGATGCATGGCACGTGGATTTTGAGCAGCCACCCTAGGGTACTATAATAGTGTCAAAGTATGCTGCCCGACTTAGTGATTTGTCTACAGTTAGAGAGCGTATTCATCTACTAATCGAGGGGCTCAACTATTGTATTAGATTCAGCATAACTCGAGAGTTGGAGACAGATACCCCATATCAGCAGGTGGTAGAGATTATAGGGAGGTTGGAGGGTATGCGAGACCGTGCAAGAGAGAGAGGAAAGGGAGACTAAGAGGCCTCAAGGTACTAGAGGGTTTAGCTATGGTCACTCCGCAACTACATCCTGTCATGGTAGAGGCTGTGTGAGCCGTCCAGTTCAATCAACACTTCTAGCTTTTAGTGGTGCTACAGTTATTATGAGGTTGCATGTTGCACACTTTGCTCATGGAGAGTCTTGCTTTTATTCTAGTTGGGAAGAGACCGTTAACTTTGGATGTTCAGGATTCGACCAACAGGTTCATAAGGTTGGATGTTTTAGAACCTAGCTAGGTTCTTGCTTGCGTGATTTCATGGTCTCCTTTGTTTAAGCGCATCAAAGCGCGTCAATATGATGATCCTCACTTGCTTGTACTTAAGGACACGATGCATCACATTGATGCCAATGATGTTTCTATTGGGGATGATGGGGTGTTAAGGCTACAGGGTCAGATATGTGTTTAGAATGTAGATGGGTTGCTTGAGTTAATACTTGAGAAGGCATATAGTTTGCGTTATTCCATTCATTTGGGTGGCGCGAAGATGTACCATGCTTTGAAACAACATTACTGATAGATAAAAATGAAGAAAGATATTGTGGAGTATGTGGCTCAATGTTTGAACTGTCAGCCGGTGAAGTACGAGAATAAAAAACTGAGTGGTTTGCTTCAGAGGCTTGATATATCGAAGAGGAAGTGCGAACGTATCACTGTAGATTTTGTAGATGGACTTCCATGGACCTTGAGGAGATTCGATGTTGTATGGGTCATTGTGGATATACTGACTAAGTCTGAACAGTTCATTCTAGTCATGATTACCTACTCTTCAGAGTAGCTGGCTCGAATTTATCTTCATGAGATTATTTGCCTTCATGGTATGTAGGTTCCTATTATCTCTGATCGAGGTACATAGTTTATATTGCTTTTTTAGAGAGCCGTATAGCTTGAGCTGGGAATGAAGGTTGAGTTGAGTACGTCATTTCATCCGCAGACGGACGGGTAGTACGAGCGCACTATTTAGATATTTGAAGACATGTTACTTGACGTGTTATTGATTTCAGGGGCTCATGGAATCCGTTTCTACTTCTAGCAGAGTTTTTCTACAACAACAACAACTATCAAACGAGCATCCATATGACTCCTTATGAAGCCTTATATGGGAGGCAATGTCATTCTTCGATTGGTTGGTTTAAGCATGGGGAGGCTATGTTGGGCATTGACTTGGTCCTCGATGCTTTGGAGAAGGTGAAGTTAATTTAGGAGCGATTACATACAGCGTAGTTAGACAAAAGAGTTATGTTGACATTAGGGCTCGTGATGTGGCATTTATGGTGGGTGAGAGGGTCCTACTCAGAGTTTTACCCATGAAGGGCATGATGAGGTTCGAGAAGAAGGAAAATTGACTCTATGATATATCGGTCCTTTTGAGATGCTTGAGAGTGTAGGTAAGGTGGCCTACATACTTGCATCACTACCTAGCTTATCAGAGTTCACCCGATGTTCCATGTTTTCATGCTCCAAAAGTATTAAGGTGATTGATGATAGGCAAAATCTAGGTGATTTAGCTGTTATTTATGTCCTCGCTTGATTAAATCCCAAGATCATATCATGAATAATTGATAAAATAATGGGCTCTAATTGTGTAATGTGTGTTTCAGGTGAAAGAGCTCGTATTGTGCAAGAAAATATGATTGGGAACCATTTTGGAGCAACAAAGACCCCTTGGTACCAAGTTTGATTGAAGAAAAGGAAGAAAACTAGCGCCACAGCACACATAGACTAGCGCTGCCATATGCGCTGCAGCGCTAGTATATGCCCTGTTTATTATAGGGTTGCAATGGACTAGCGCTGCCAAATGCGCTGCAGCGCTAGTCCAGAAATCAGGCGACTTTCAGGAGGGGTAAAATTGGAAAATCACAGGATTCCACTCAAAATTAGTAAAAGCAAACCTCTATTATTGTGGAACAAGATCAGATTTTGAGGGGAGTGGAATTTCACTATTGATTCTAGAGAGAAGAAGTCATTGAAGTCTCTTGGAGCTAAGAAAGGAGGAGGAAGAATACTACCTTGGAGCAACAATTTAAAGAGTTTATCTAAATTTTCTTCATGTAGCTTGTTTATAGTATGTTTGATATTAATATTGTTGAGTTTTGTATGAATATGAGTAGCTAAATACTATAGTATTCTAGGGTCATGGATGTTAGATGATCTTGTTATTTGAAGCTTAGATTGAAGATCTTGAATCTATCGTTATGGGTTGTTTATTTGATTCTGCTCTTAATTATTTTACTGCGTAGCTAACAATGAAATATTATTTACAAATCTTGAGTTAAACTTGTAAAAGGAAATTCTTGGTTGCATATAGAATCAAATAGAACAAGATCCGGATCTTGGGCATCGGGTGAAAGATTTGCAATTAAGATAGACATATACTTAATTGCCTTGTTTGGTTGAAAAATTGGAGTTGTAAAAGCATTCTTGTTAATGTTAATACCATAGACATATAGGTATTAAGTTAACTTGAATAGGTGTATAAGAACTCGACAGATTCTTTTGAGTATTATTAACCCTATAATCAATAACCCGGATAATTCAATAAATCAATCTTAAGCTAAGACAGTAGCATAATCTCTAGCAAGTCCATGACCCTGGAATATCTTTATCCAAATTGTTATCAAAATATTGTGTAATTGTCGTAGCAATTTTGTGTTGTATTATTGTTTAATTACTAAGTCATTTGTAAATTGGGTTTTTATGTATTTGGTGAGAATTTAGCTTGAATTGATAATTGTCTTAGTCTGCATCAGTCGAGAAGTTGATCACAATTCCTCGTGGGAACGATACTTTACTTACTACTATATTACTTGTCGATCACGTACACTTGCGTGAGTGTTTTGGTCGCAA
>MU710562.1:24972-57123 GCA_026770625.1 Nicotiana glauca | reverse complement strand
TTCGGGATTAAACCGGTGACTTGGGACACCATTATATTCTCAAGTGGTGACTCTAAAAATTTTAAATAACTAATCCCGTTCCGACTGTTCTTAAATTGGAAAAAACTCCTATACGTTCTTGCGGGTATAGTAGTAGAAAAAGAAGGTGTGACACTAGCTCGTTTCAGCTGTGGGGTGGTCGTTTAGGACGTGAAGGTTGTTGTTGGTTTGGGACGTGAGGTTTAGGGTGGTCGACTAGGTGAGGCTGGTGGCGTCGTGGGGGGGAACGTGAGTTGGAGCGGATGTTACTGGTTGTTCCAACGAAGAAGACGAAGCAGTAGCAGGCTGGTTTGAGGGATGTTTGGCTAGAGGTGATGACGATGGTCGTGACTGTGTGGTCTGCTTGGTGAGCGACGATGGTAGAGAGCTAGGCTTTGGCGGCTGGTGCTTTACACTTTTAGGTGTAAAGTCCGTCAAATCTGAACTCCCTCCCGTTGTATATATTGTAATGTAGGTATTATTTAGGTGTATTCTAGAATCTAGGTTTTAGGGTAGTGAGCTTGAGTATTGGGTTTGGGTATTGGGTGGTTATGGGCTAGGTCCCAATTTGGGCCTTAAAAAAATGGGTCGTTTGAACCCAAATGTTATTCTTTCTCTGCAACCGAGAATAAAAACACGATCTTATTTAATTAGTCCTACGTAGGCAGAATAACTATTAAAATGAGACTGACGATTAAAATAAAACTATTTTTTTGGGTATTTTCAAGATTAAAGTAACTACAAAATATTAATGAAACTATTTTTTTGTAATTTTTGTTTTTTATATAAGGATAAAATATAAAGTACTATTTTTTGTATTTTTTTAAAAATTAAAATGACTACACATTAATGAGACTATTTTTGTATTTTCGAAATTATATAAAGATAAAAAATAAGGTCCTATTATTATTTTTTATTTTATTTATTTTTTTTGTATTTTTCAAGATTATATTAAAATAAAAATAAGTTCAAAGGAACATATCTGTCTAAAAATATCTAATACATGATTAAAATAGAGTAATATGCAATCATTTTTGTATTTTTTTCATTTTTATGATAAAAATAAAATAAAGAAGTCAAAAATAGTTGAAATAGTTATATTAGGCCTAAATTAAATATTTACATGCTAAAAATGGGTAAAATTTCGGGGAGGGTCAAAAATCACATGTCAACAATGATAAGGCGATGGCTATTGTTTCTTAGGTCGTGTTTGATGGGTCGAAAAAATTTTAGGGAGTCCGGGTCCGGTCGCCCGAGCCCATGCAGATAGCATGGCTATAACACACGATAATCTGAGAATCGGGCGCAATTCCAGTTTTATGGCCCTAAACTGCCAAAAGAAAGAGGAACAGTCATGGCAAGGCATTGACCATTGTTCCTTAGGCGATTCGGGTCCGATCGCTTGGATGCATGCAGAAGGCGTGTGCTATTGCACTCAAAAATTTGGGAATTAGGCAGAATTCCAGTTTTATGTTCCTAAAGCGCAAAAAATAAATAATGGTCATGGCAAGACAGTGACTATTATTCCTTGGGACGTTTTTGGTGGGCTGGCAAAATTTTAATCGATCTGGGTTCGGTGACCCGGGCCATGTAGAAGATGTGGGTTATAACACACAAAAATCTAGAAATCTGGAGGAATCCTAGTTTTATGGCTCTAAAACCCCCCAAAAATGAGAAATAGTCATGGCGAAACAATGATTAATGTTGCGTAGGTTGTTTTTGATAAGCTTAAAATTTTTTAGGCAAATCGGGTTCGGTCGCTCGGATGCATGCAGATGACATGAGTTATAGCATACAGAAGTCTAGAAATCGGGCGGCATTCAAGTTCTCTGGTCCTAAAACACCAAAAAAATGAGGAACGGTCATGGCGAAGCGATGACTATTGTTCCTCGAGTCATTTTTTATCGACTAGCAAAATTTTAGGCGATTCGGGTCCGGTCGACTGGATGCATGCAGATAGCGTGGGCTATAACACACAAAAATCTAGGAATCGGGCTAAATTCTAGTTTTGTGGCCCTAAAACGCTAAAACACGAGGAACGGTTATGGTGTAACAATGACTACTGTTCCTTAGTTCGTTTTTTATGGACCGACAAATTTTAGGCAACTCAGGCTCGTTCGCCTGGATGCATGCATTATTTTGATTTGATTGTGTATAATAAACATATTGAAAAATTAGCGTGGTACTGTTTCTTTTAAATTAATCAACTGAAGGTTAATTTTATAGATAGTCACTCAACTTTCACTTTATTATACGGAAAAGGGCCTGATATATCCCTCTACTTTGTTTTATTGTTCAACCCTGTCCCCTGTTATACTTTCCGTCCAAATTTATCCCTGCCGTCCATCAAAGTTCTATATTTGCCCCTATTTTAACGGCCGGGACACGTGGCACATTCTGGATACGGAAAAGGGCCTGATATATCCCTATACTTTATTTTATTGTTCAATCATATCTCTCGTTATACTTTCCATCCAAGTTTACTCATGCCCTTCATCAAAGTTCTATATTTACCCATATTTTAACGGTTGTGACATGTGGCATATTTTAGGAGAAAGAACCAGTACAAAAACAAAAAAATTCAAATCGCCCTAGAACCCATGACCCGCATGCTCGTTTTTCCTCTCTTAATTTTTTTTCAAACTTCTCTTAAATAAAAACTTTTAATCCGTTTAAGAGATTATCTTAGTCTGACAAAGAGAAGATGTTCAAAGATACAAGGTTCTGTCATCTCTTTGCTTGTTGCCACCATTTTTTTCTTTACTTCTATTTTCTTACTCCTCACTCCCTTACATTTTTTTCTTCCTCTTGTTATCACTGAATGAAACTCCACCTTTGAAAATAAAACTGCTCGAAGTCGCCCACAATTTCTTACATATGTATTTTCTTTCAATCTCATTGATTTAAGAAAACATTAAAATAGGTGTGGCAGAAAATTTGAAACTTCAAACGTGGTTAATGGAATTCTTTCTCTGGCGACCTTAAAACAACGATAGGAGGTTGGGTCCAATTTCGAACAGTTCAATGAAGCTGGTGAAGTAATTTCTGTAGCTAAAATAAATATAGTAAGATTTCATACATGCCCAAGTACTCAAGACCATTCACGAAGTCACGCCAGCGCCAGAAATTATGTCTTTGAACCTCATCTCTTTGTCAGACTAAGATAATCTCTTACACGGTTTAAAAGTTTTTATTTAAGAGAAGCTTGGAAAAAAATTAAGAGAGAAAAAATGAGCATGCGGGTCATGGGTTCTAGGGCGATTTGGAGTTTTTTTTGTCTTTGTACTAGTTCTTTCTCCTAAAATATGCCACGTGTTCCGGCCGTTAAAATAGGGGCAAATATAGAACTTTGATGGAGGGCATGAGTAAACTTGGACGGAAAGTATAACGAGGGATAGGATTAAACAATAAAATAAAGTATAGGGATATATCAGACCCTTTTCCGTATTCAAATGTGTCACGTGTCCCGGCCGTTAAAATATGGGCAAATATAGAACTTTGATAGACGGCAGAGATAAATTTGGACGGAAAGTATAACGGGGGACATGATTGAACAATAAAATAAAGTAGAGGGATATATCAGGCTCTTTTCCGTTTATTATATTAAGGTTATCAAACTATCTTTTTGTAAATAAAAAAGTACTCAACTTTACCTAAATATTACGAAAATTACTATTTTTTGTAACGGAAAAGGGTTATATTTGTCCCTGTACTCTTCAAAAAGGGTTGTATTTATTCTTCGTTATACTTTTTTTGATATATTTATCCTTATCGTTATACTTTAGGATCATATTTGTCCTCGTACTCTTAAAAAAAAGTTACATTTGCTTTTCGTTATACTTTGTTGACATATTTATCCTTATAGTGATACTTTATGATCATATTTGTCCATGTACCATTCAAAAAGGTTAATTTGTCCTTCGTTATACTTTTTGACATATTTATCCTTACAATTATACTTTAGGATCATATTTGACCATGTACTAGTATTAAATAAGATACACTGACTAAAATAAATGAAAATCCTAATACCCAACCCCCCAGTCGTCTATCTATCTTCTTCGAGTGAGCTCCATATTTCTCGAAGAGCTAGAAAATTTTGGACAGTGAGTGAATGAAACTATAGTGTTATCTCTAATTGATTTATTTAACTATTTCTCCTTTGTCTATGTTAATTTATTTCTCTTTAATATTTAGGAGTAGGCGTGGTCGGGCTTGTTCGAATTTTTCAATTACGAAACCAATAAAGTCGAGTTTTTCAATACAGTTTTCTCGGGGGTTTCGGTAATTTTTTTTTTTAGATTTCGGGCTTTTTTCCGATGAAGTCTTAATAGCACAAAATATGTAATTTGTGCTCCAAACATTTATTTTAGTCCTAGTAGGATACAACTATATAATGTATTTTAAAAAAAATAAAATAACAATATGAGATGGGTCATAACATTGTATTAAAATATTCAATAACATAGATAATAAAATCGGAAAAAATATAACTAATTAATACACCATAATAAAAATTAACATATATAATTTAAAATGTGTCCATTCCAAAAAGACCGACACATTTCTATATTTGGAAACAATTCAACTTTAAAATTTTATTTTATCATTTTAAATGAGAAACTTTTTGTAGCTACACAAATCTCATGGCCCCACAAAACTTTTACCTCTCAAGACTTTGAGACCACATATTTCAAAAATCTTTTTTTCTTAAACTTTGTGTCAAGTCAAACTAGCTCATCTAAATTGAAATGAGAGAGTAATTAAGCTAAATCGAGTGATTTTTATGTTACAAAACTAGTATAGCTATTTTAGTTGAATAAAATAAAAGGAAAGTTGAATGGTAATATGTGAAATTAAGACAAAACTGAGCAACAATAACATATTCAGTATATTCTCATGGGTAAAATTTAGAGAAGATAGCGTATATGTATATCTTACTCACAACTTTCAAAGTAGAGAAACGTAACCGACCGAACATAATAATTAATACCACTAGCTAATATAAGATAATGTATATATAGATCTTACTCATAGCTTATGGAGATAGAGAAACGTAACCGACGTAATATAACAATTAATACTACTATTTATTTATTAATTGTACTTTCTAGATTTTACTACATATCTCATCCACCTACCACAGTCCTCTATATAATTAAACTATTATAAGCAGAACAATCAAATTCTATCCATTTCATGTTAGAATTTTTTTAATGATCAATCCTTGTTTCTTTTTCCTGCTTAGATGCTAGAAATGGTGGTCCGTCTTATCGAATGATACAATTTTCTTATTATGCAGAAGGAGAATTACAAATCTGACAAATAAGTTTTCGTGCGAGTGCGAGTTTCTTTTAATAAAGTTCATTCTTTCTTACAAAGAGATATGTTCTTTCCGTTTTTGGAAAGTGACATATTTGTCAGGCTTGTGATTCTCCTTCCATGACATAGAAAATGGCACCAATCGGTAACTGGATCTCCATGCGTCTGAGTCGGATAAAGAAACGAGTATTTGATCGGACACTTTTCCGGCGCCGGCGATCTTTCCCCGGTTTTTCAGGATTTCCGGTGATGCTTTTTAAAAAAGTTGTTCTTTTTATTCAAAACCCTAAATTGATTACCCCTTCGAATTAAATCTTGTTGATTTTTTGTGAGCATGTTTCAGCTTTTTGAAACCCTAGTATGCTGCTTCAGTTTAAATCCCAAAATTTGAACCCTAAATTGCTGTAACTAATAGACCATTAAGAGCTTGTTGCTAAATCTGTTCTTAATTGATTGGACTAATTTTTTTCTTGACGTAGAAACTAAATTACCTGATAAATTTTTTCTTTAAAGTTTAGTTTTTTTGTATGTGCTGTGAGTTTAACAAGCATTTCTGATTTTAATAAAGTAACTTTGTGCTATGAGAAGCATTTAACTAGGCTGCTTTAGTGTTCACTTCTAATTTAGTTTTCACATTTTTACTTCTTTTGCAATACTATTTGGCTATTCTTCAGTATTGCAATGATTAGTTTCATTCATTTCCTAAAGTTTGAACTTTTTGGGTTTTAAATCCTTTATGATTCCAAATGATTAGTTAGTTCAGTGCAGATGCAGGAAACATTTCTTAAGCGTCATGATAGGATTTCTTAGTTACTGTTCACTTTTCATATTTGCTGAAATCGGCTTGTTTAATTACCTGTTATACCTTTTATGGTGCAGGATGTAGTATCCTGTCAAGAAGAAGTATTGTGTGCTAAATTCTACCAGTTTATTTCTTGTCAATACATTACGGCAATACTGTGCTCTGTCTCAGAAATAATCAAAGCTATAGTTGACGTGCCTTTTCTTATTAAATATATGTTGAAGTTTGGATACCGTTGCATATAAGTAGCTATATAGAATGGAATAAACTTATCCTACTGTGGAACATAGTTATGCTTTGATCTTATTATGAGAATAAGATATGTAGACGAAAATAAGATATGTAGATGAACATAGTTTGGATACGGTTCAATTAATTTTTTGCAAGTGTTGCAACCGTAACGTGTGACGCTGACAAAATAGCTGCAAGCTTTTCAACTAACATTGTTGTTGAGGGACTCGTTCCTAGAATGTTGTGGATAAGAGTTAGCAATGAACAATAATAATTACTCAGTGCTTATGAAATCCTATTTGTAGAGAGAGAGGGGGAGAGAAGAAGAACTCACATAGTATCGCCTATGTTGAGATTCGAGGCTTGGTTCCCAAGGTGATTACTCTTCTCTTCGACTTTTAGACTGTCTCGTTGAAGGTGTTTATGGCATATGGCTATTATGGGACATTTATTGCTCTAGAGATATAGTTATCTTCCTTGGCCGAGGGTCTACCAAAAACAGCCTCTCTGCCTTCTTAAAGGTAAGGTTATGGACTGTGTACGCTCTACCCCAGACCCCACTTGTGGGACTACACTAGTTATGTTGTTGTAGGCATAGTTATCTTGTCAAAAAAAAATCCTTTAGAGATAGTTCTGACCTAATAGCCTCCTCCAGAGGTAATTCCACCATTGCTTTTTGCTAAAATATAGGCTAAAGATCCTCAGATTACTTTGAGGTTTGAAGTCCTTTTTCCCCTTTTGGGTTAAACAATTGGACAGTCTTTAGAGTCTTCGTAGAACTGTAGCCAGCATGAAATATCATTAGATGCCTGGGCAACAATTAAGTTGTTGGTTCATTATGATAAAACTACCAAATGAACCTTGCTCCTAGCATAGGAATAATTTAATTTATGTTTCTTAAAAATCGAGTCAAACCAAACTGTTAAGTGTGAACACCTTGTTTGAAGTTGATTAATTTTTCTAACTTAAAAGAAGCGTAACCAATTACTGTAATCTCTACTTTTTTGTATTTGTCTGCAGTAACTATCTGTGCCCTTTAGCCAAATAATTATTATAATCTTCTCTTTGTTTATTTTCAGTTAATGTAATCTTCTATTATTCAAAAGTAGTAAAATGCATTTATTACTAAGTGAAAACACTTCATCATTTCACACTTTCTGGTCGGTTATAAATGGCGAAAGATTCATATCCTAACACGTGTTTAGTTTTTTTCAGATCGATCAATCTCGTTCCTTTTTCTTTCTTAGATGCTAGAAATGGTTGTCCGTCTTATCAAATGATAATCTTTCATGTTATATGCAAGGAGAATCACAAACCTGACAAATATGTGTGACCATCTCAAAAAGAAAAATACAGTATTTCCTGGTGTTTAGATAAATTTTTGTCATTTCATTTACAAAAGGATGCTTTTGTGAAAAAAATGTCATATCGCGTTCTTGAAAAAGATATTTGTCAAGCTTGTGATTTTCCTCTAATGGCATGGAAAATATTATCAACTGGTGAGTGGACCTCCATTCATCTGAGTTGGAAAATGGAACGGATCATTGATCGGGTACTTCTCCGGCGCTGGAGCTGGAGCACTTTCACCGATTTTCAAGATTTCAGTAATGTTTTTGAGCCGGTGAAATTGTTTTTTTCCTTTGAACCCTAGATTGATTAACCCTTTGAGTGATTCTTATCCTGTTCCATGATTATTTCTTGTTTTTTTGTGTGGATGTGTGCAGATTTTGGAACCTTATTAATTGCTTCAATTTAATGACCAAATCTTGAATCCAAATTTGCTTTTAGAAGAAGCTAGGAAGATTTTGATAATGTAATTTCTGGAAATTGTTCTTTTATTGACTGTTATGATGTATGTATCTATAAATTCGAACACTAGAAGATTAAGTTCGCTTGCTAGTGCATCCACAAAACCGTAGATGAAACTAATTTGAATTATTTTTCCGATTACGATTAGTAAGCTCTATTGCAGGAAACGGATATGTTTCTAAAACTCGACGATAGGATTGCTTGGTAAGTGATCTCATACTCATCTTTGATAAAATCGTCTTGTTACTGACCTACTATTTTTGAGCTTCTGTTTCTTAACATGTTATGTCAGTATTATCCTATTCTGTTTTTTGTTACTTGGCAGACTTTGGGTTTCCTTCAAACACTTTCCACATACGGATGGCTCATCTGAAGGAGTTTCTTCTGAAACGAGAGCCCGTCCAAATGTAAAACCTGTCTGGATACGCCCTGCTATTCTAGATTCATAAATGTTTGAGGAGAAGCAGCCACTTTGGAATTATCTTTGGTATATCTACGTAATAGATTGCATGCTGATGATATATCTGAAGTCTGAACAAAGTGGAGAATGGAGACTCGTAATCCTGAAGCGTTATCAGGTTTTGGTGTACAAGGTAGCATACCGTCGAGTAGAAATTTTATGTACTTAATTTTACGATTTATATAAATGTAGGCCATAGTGTTCTGTCTCATAAATAGTCAAAATCATAGTTGGCATCCCCGTTCTTATTAAATGTATGTAAAAGCTTTTGATTCTCCTATGTATAATTAAGTAGCTCTTTAGAACCGAACAATGTTGACCTACTGTAGAATTCTCGAATTTTAAAAGATGTTTGGAGCAAACTTTGCTATACTTTAGAACATAGTTATGCTTGATCCAATTGTCAGTGCGATTATAGATGAGAATGGTGAGCGAACATCACTACGATGTTTTATGCTTTTTTACCTCTGCCAACTTCTTAGCTATATGACGCTCCCCATCCACCCCACCCCCAGGAAACCTGGAGGTCTGCTTGCGCATCTACCCCTCCTAACATTATCAAGACATAACCTAATGCTGAGAACCTTTTAGGTGATGAAGTTAGTGTCCCAACTTCATTAAGAACTTGAGGAACTATTTTTCTTTTGTTGGGTATGTAGAAGTCCAACTCCCCTGCTCTTTGTATTCTCATTATCTGGTTATTAATTTCTTAAATTGTGATGTATCTGACTTTTGGCTGTTAAGAAACATTTAATGAAGTTAATGCTGAAGTTGTAGCTCCTTTCTACAGGCAATTCCACCTTTATTACTAAAGCTATTGGCTGAAGCTTTTCAGACCACTTTGAGGTATGAAATCCCTTTGTTTATATATGTCGAATTCATGTTTCCCTCTATCGTTGTCGTTTTATAACCTCAATCTTTTTCTTGTGTAATGCTGTTAGTCCTTGTCTCTGTTAACAATAAAGACATGCCACCGCCTCATTAGGATAAAACACTTCATGAACTTTGTTGTTGCTCTTAGTATGGGAATAATCTAAGCTGCTACTTCATTATGATAAAACTCTTAAATGAGCCTTGTTCTAAGTATGGGAATAATCTAGGTTACTTTCAGTAATGCACACCTTATGGGACCTTATGTCACCTCCTTCTTAGACTCGTTATGAGTATGCATCTGGAAGGCTAGCTGAGGTGCTAGAAATAAATGATCATAGACACTTTTTCTACTCGAGTCAAGACTGTAACTCTCAATCCTCAGAACTCGTATTGGAGCCACTTCGTAGAATAAACTACGAAGAATTGAAAATACTAAATCTATCAAAGAAATCATTCCTATGCAACTTGGTATAATAAGTTGGAAAGTAAAAGCAAGCGTGCTGTGGGAGCAATAGTTACAACCTTTAAATAACTGTCAAAAAGTAGTAGAAAGTTATCAGGAGAGCTTCACTTCAGTATCTTGGTAATGATTTAACTTAAAGTATGAACATGTGATGTACTATCAGAATTTGACTTGTTACGGCATGATATATTTGTGAGGGTTGCATCTGTAGCTTATCATATGGTCATATAGTCGCGGGCATTTCGACTGAATTTAATTCTTGCTGAGGAACTCGTTCACCACATATTTTGAATAAATATTTAGTTGTGTCATATTAACAGTTGTCGTGTCTCTCACTCTTCCTATTGATCAAGTAAATCTGCTTGTTCTCCACACTTTTGTTCCCATAGGTTGTTTTATTAGCCTTCAAAGGGCTAATCCAATTTGTAAACTTCTCAACACCAGCCTTGAACTATTAGTGCAGTTGTTATATTTCCATCGTTCTGAAATCAAGCTGGTTTGTAATAGTAGAATGACGCCTTTATATATTTTCCCTCCGTAGAAAGAATTATCTGCATTAGGAAAGTAGTTCAGTTTAGTGCTCATGTAATACTGCATCCCATTGGAAATTTTCTTATTTCTACTTTCTTTGGTACTATCAATGTTACAGGGATTGCCGCCTCCTGAGCCTGGTATATTCCATGTCTTCGACTTATCATTTCCCCCCAGGTATCCTTCTGTTTTTTTGTAGTTTTATGTACGTGTTGTGGAAATGAATTGGCAGGATATTAAAAACCTGCTAGGGCGAAGTCAAGCTAATATATAGGATGACTGGCCAAATGGAGATGTGGCGGTTTGTGTGCTTTGTACTTTGCTAGTTCAGCAAATTGATCAGGTCTCTGAGCTCAAGAGGCGAGTAAAATCGGCTATTTGAATCCTTATTGTCCACATCACTTGATTTAACCCCGTCTTAATCTGATATTATGTTCAAGAATTTGTTGTAATGCTTAACTAATGAGTTCAGAGCTGGTTACTGAAGTATGAATTGAAGCCCCCCCGGCTCTCTCTCTCGGTCTCGATCTCGAAGAATATTCAAAACATAACAAGAAAAGTAGCCTACACAGAGAATTTTAAAAGAGAACCAGAATCCTTGGCATATTCTGTGGAATTTGTTGATTAGTCTCTACTTTAAATATCATGGGATCTCCATCAAAAGGATCAAAAGGACAATAAAGTGCCATTAGTGTCACTATGCTTTGTCCTAAAATTTATTTTTAGTTGAAAAAGTTCAGACTATAGGCAACGGTTGGATTCTACCAGACATAAAAGGAGTTTTCATCATTAAGAGGTAACTTTATGGTAAAAGTTACACAATTATTCACAAGAGTTTAAAATATATGCATAGTTAAATAATTTTTACAGTTGTCATGTTATCAAAGAATATCTATAGGAAAATCTCCTTAAAATGAGGACTTGTAATTTTGAATGTACGCCAGATTATCTGCTACAAGTAAAGATTAGAGGGAGATCTAGCCTATAGTACAAGGGTTATCTCTGAACCTTATATTTTCGATGCGAAGAATAAAATTAAAAATTTACTACTATATGAACTTTTAAGTTTCAAAAATACAATGGGTTCGATCCAGGTGAATGGCCCAGGCCCATGTAGATGATATGGGTTATAGGCTATAGCACATGAAAATCTAGGAGTCGGGCAAAATTTCAGCGTTACGGGCTATAGCCCTAAAACGCCAAAAAACAAGTAATGGTCATTGCGAGGCGGTGACTATTGTTCCTTAGGACGTATTTTATGGGCCAACACAATGTTAAGCAATCCAGGTCCAATGGCTTGGGCCCATGTAGAAGGCGTGTTTTTATAGAGTAACGGTTATGGTGAAGCGGTGATTATTATTCCATAGGTTGTTTTTATCGGCCGACAAAAATTAGGCGATCCGAGTCTGGTGGCCCGAACACATGCAGAAGGCGTGAGCTAAGCACACGAAAAGCTAGAAATCGGGTGGTATTCTAGTGTTATGGGCCTAAAAGTCAAAAAACGAGTAACGGTATGTAGAAGGCCTCAAAACGCCAAAAAATAAGTAATGGTCATGGTGAGACGGTAACTATTATTCCTTATGATGTTTTTGATGCGCCGACAAACTTTTTGGCGATTCGAGTCCCGTGGCATGGGCCCATGTATATGGCGTAGGCTACATCACATGAAAATTTGGGAATTAGGGCCGAATTCTTATATTATGGCCCTAAAATTCCAATAACCGTCATGCCGAGGCAGTGACTAATATTTACTTAGGACAGTTTTGATGGGCTGAAATTCTTTTAGCTGATACGAGTCCGATAACATAGGCCCAGGCAGAAGGCGTGGGCTAAAGAACAAAAAATTCTAGCGATCGGGCAGAATTCTAGTTTTATGGTCCTAAAACACCATAAACGAGTAACGGTCATGGAGAGACGGTGAATATTGTTCCTTGTGTCATTTTTTATAGGCCAACAAAATTTAAGGTGATCCGAGCCCGATGGACTAGGCTGATGTAGAAGGTAGGGGCTATAACACACGAAAATCTGAGAATTAGGGCGGAATTCAAGTTTTATGGCTTTAAAACGCCAAAAAAATGAGTAATGGTCATGACGAGGCGGTGATGATTAGCGAGGCGGTGATGATTAGCGAGGCGGTGATGATTGTTAATTAGAACTTTTTTATGGGACGGCAAAATTTTAGGTGAACCGAATCCAATGGCTCAGGCCCATGAAGAAAGCGTGGGCTATAGCATACAAAAACCTAGAAATCCGATAAAATTTTAGTTTTATTGCCCTAAAACGGAAAAAATGAGTAACCGCGACGTTTTTTATGGCCAGCGAAATTTTAGTTGATACGGCTCCTGTGGGTAGGGCCCATACAAAAGGGTGGGCTATAAAATACGAAAATGAACAAACTTCATTTATGGCCAGCCGCTAAAAACTAATATCAGCCGCTGGCCACAAAATTGCAGTATGCATTTTGTAGCCAAAAAACTAATTAAAAGTCTAGCCACCGATCCAACTATCACTGAAGCAAAGTCCCTTCATAAAAAAATCGCTCTTCTCCAATTCCAACCCAAGTTCCAAAATAGAAAAAATGAAATCTAAGATAAGAAGCAGGAATTTGAGATATTAAATACCGTCATATTATACATACATAAAGCCAGGAGCATTGGCACAACTCAGGAACTCCAAAATCACTGCCAAATCAAGACCAAACTATGCTCAATCTCTAATTGCAATGTGCTAGCTAGGGGTGTTCATGGTTCGGTTTGGATCGGTGTTTCCCTAAAAAGAAACCAAACCAAGTAAGTCGATTTTTTAAATATTAGAATCAAACCAAACCAATTAAGTCGGTTTTTTCTCGATTCGATTTATGTCCGATTTTGTCGGTTTTTTAATTTTTTCGGTTATTTGTCGTTTTTTTCTTAAATATACGACATACACTACCAAACACATATTTCGAAAATCACATTTTCAATGTAACACTATTAAATCAATTGCCCTTTGAGAAATCTATTATTTACCATGATATATTGATGATAATTGAATCAAATAGTGATGTTAAAGACTCAATTAAAAATATATTATTTTTAACACGAAATGGATTCTTACACTTAGCAAAAGAAAATTACCAGTAAAACTAGAATGTAAAGCTAAAGAACTATACAAAAAGTGCAAACTATTAACATTTACCATTAACTTTTTGAATTTGTATAAAAATATACATATATATATATAAGTGTAATAACAAATTTGAAATAGCTACTCCTATAGTTGGTTTGGTTCGATTTTTTTCTGATTAAAATCAAAACCAAACCAAATTTGATTGGTTTTTAAAATTCAAAACCAAAACCAAATCAAACAGAAAAGTATTGGTTTTTTTGATCGGTTCGATTTTTCGGGTTTTATGAACACCCCTAGTGCTATCAAATACCCAATATAGAACAGACCTCTTAGCACCAATCACAGAGGGCTTAATTTCTTGTTTCAATTTGAAGATTGCTAACCATCGTCACTATATAAATTGTGTCACTTCTTCTGTTTTTTTCTTCTCTTCCTATAACCAAAAAAAAATCAGAAAATCCATAAAAAAAAAATCAAAAAAAAAAGAAGATAAATGGGGTAAAGAGAAAAGCAAACCTCTCCCATTAATGTTCTTGGATATGGATAGAGGTAGTTAATAAGCTTAATGACAGAAAGAGAGAAAGAGATTGAATTGCTTCTCTCCTTTAAGTTTTTTTTTTTGTTGTTTTGTGTGTATACTATTTGGTGTTATTCTCAAGAAAGATCAAAAGAGAAGTGGTGAGCATGGGCTACATAGAGATCAACGAGGCACTCACTAGTTTTTATCCTCTAAAAAAACACAATTGGTGTGACTTTTATATCGGTGGCACGTGTGACGGACATATACCTTGCTCGTTTTGGTGGGAGGTTTTAGTTTATGTGGCTTTAGAATTAATGTAAGTAATGAAGTTATGTTAAATTGGTGCAACCAAGAAATTAATATGCTTAGTAGATTGCATTTACATCAGTGAGTGTTTTGTTTTGCTTTATTTATGCTTATTTGTCTTGCCTGTGAATTAATTTCAGTTTTAATGAGATAACGTGTTGTTTGATGATTATTTCAATTACACAACTGTGTTTACTAATTGTGTTCAATCATTACATAATATATATACAAAATAGACTGTTACTATACAAAATATACACAAAAATAGACTATCATTATACAAAAAATATACAAAATAGACTGTCATTACACAAAAAATAACAAAATAGATTGTCACTATTCAATATATGAAAAATAGACTGTCACTGTACAGAAAATATATAAAATAGACTTTCACTATACAAAAAATATACAAAATAGATGTAACTATACAAAATATATACCAAAATACATGATACACTCTAAATACACGTGTGCACACATTACACATACAAAATGTGTATATAATTTATATACACTATGTTTACATATTATAAAATACACGTCTATATAATTTTGATCCATTGTTCAGACAGATTATACATTCACGATACAAAATACACTTGGGTACACAAATGTATACACTTTAGATAGACAAGCACACTCGAGATAGGCTCAATATACACTAAGGATACACTGTCGAACTTAGAATACAATATTTATACATTGCAAAATACACACATATATATATAGTTTTGCTAACCTACTACGTAGTTGTAGTAGGTTAGCATTGTATACATATTTAGCTTCTCAAAAATGCCCTTAGATTTTAATACCAACACATTAGCATGGGAGGCTTTTTGGTCATTTCACAAATTAAGCCAAACAATTATTCCCTCGATTTCCCTATCTCCCAATTCTCCCTTTTCTTTGCCTTCTTTCCAACCATCTCTTAGACCCAGATTGTTATTCATGAACTAAAGCATGAGTCAATTATTCAACAACAATTAACAGTAGCCTATAAGTACCAATATGTTTGGGAACTTTCTTATTTTTGTGAACTATTGCCAATTTAAATTTGCTGTGAAATATCATCAATAATCAGAAAATCACCAAATGGTCGAAAAATCAATTACTCATTTTCATATGCCACGTTGAAAGCTATAGATTGAATTTTATAAAGAGAAAGAAGAAAAAACAAACGGGGGGAGGGAGAGGAGAGTCATAAATCAATTGAATCTTACAAAGAAGAAAAGCAGAAGAGAGGTACCAAATAGAAAACCAAAGATTGAATTTCACAAAGATAAAGTAAAAGAAAATATTAAAGAGTACAGAGAGGTTAGATCGAGAGAGATATATATATACTAGTCTTAGTGTACGCGCGTACTCTATGTCATTGAGAATAAATCCTTCAAAGTTAGTATAAATAATATACAAACGATATGTTTCAGTTGTAAAATAAAATTTTCAAAATTTGCAAATTCTAAAAAATTGATAAATAAATCATCGTAATAATTTTTTCCCAGTTTGCTAAGCCACTTGCTTCAACTCTTACCAACTCACCGTAATAAGATGCAAATGCAACAATTGTTATAGTTATTTAACTAATTAGTGTAAAACTGTTGGCAACTTCCAAGACTTTGCAATAAGCAACCAACACCAATTGGCTTTAGAGTACTCTTTGACATAGCAACAGGTTTTCCGGTGAAGCTATTATATGTTTTCTCGCGCATAATAACTACTTAATTCCTCAAAATAACTAACTTATTTTACTCTCATGCAACAAAAATAATGGGATACACTATGCATAATCTATTAGGTCGGAGAATGCTGGCATATAATGTACTCCTTCGTCTCATATTATGTGTCGTGTTTTTCTTTTACAAGTCCCTTAAGAAATATTAAGTAGGAAAAAGATTAGATTATATTCTATCCTTATTTATGTCTTGAGATATAATTTCTCTTCATTAAATATTTATCCTATTTATTGTTATCTCTATCTTCAAGAACATTTCTTATTAAGGATAAAAAGAAAAAAAATAATTAATTTTATCTTGAACTTCTAAAATAACAAAAAATTTAGTGTAGTTGCGATGCACGTGTGTTCTGCATATATTATTAATAAGCGTAAAGAATGTAGAATAAGAATAAATTTGAGATAACAATTGAAGTCAAGATAGATGCAATAATTATTGGTATTGTAATAACGGATAGACGCTGACAATACTCTATAAAATAACATAAAATCTTCAATTCCCGTGAATTAAAAAATATGGTGAACTAAAAAAAAATAACAGTATTTTAATATAAAACTGGATGCTCAAATTCACATTTAAAGTGAGTGGCATTTAAATTTAGAGACCTGAACATATTTATCTTAGTTCTAAACTTGTACATATTTTACTATAGTTATTTGCGATGGAAAGATGTTGTCATACTGATATTAGAGAACCAATTTAACCTTATTTGAATTAAATAAGAGATCGGTCACTTTAAATTTTATAAATTGTTAAAACTTTATAATTAATTAAAGAAACTCTGTTTCCTTATGTCATTATTACATTAGAAAATAATAAATTAGAATCCATCGAATTTTCCTATTTAAACACATAATTAACGCATGTAATTTTTTTTAATTTCACGTTCTCTATTTCTTTTTTTGCAAGAGTAAAAAAATCTTTTAATTGAATTTGAAGGTCTAAACCTAATACCAATAAGACAATTTTTAATAAACTAAATTTATCTAATTTTAAGTACTAAATATTAGGAAAATTACTAAACGACAATGTTGTACAATGCAAAATTTACTTTTAAGGGGTAAAAAAGTCGAACTGCTTTTAACATTTGACTGTAACATGGAAGAAATTAAAATAATATTATATTGTTCAAAGAAAACAATAATTTATGTAAAATAATTATAATTTAATTGATTTTAATTACCAAATATTAGGAGAAGAATCAGTATTCTCGATAGGTCCTAAGTATTAGAAAAATTACTAAATGACAATGTCGTCCATTGTAAAATTTACTTTTAAGGGGTAAAAAAGGCGACTCATATTTCTCTAAGAATCTTCGTACTTTTAATATTTGAGTGTAACGTGAAAGGAATTACAATAATATTATATTGTTCAAAGGGAACAATAATTTATATAAAATAATTATAATTTAATTGATTTTAATTACCAAATGTCAGGAGAAGGATCAATATTTTGTTGGACATATATGTAGCTAGAGTGGAGTTCTTTTTAAAAATTAGCGACAACGATGTTTGGATTTTGTTTTTTCTTTCAAACATGGAGGATTCTCTTTTGACCCAAAATCTCAAACAGTATAATCTTTTATTATTAAACGAAAATTAAATTGGATGAGAAAAAAGAAAAGGAAAAGAAGGTAGCCTCAAAGATTTTGAAAAAAACTGCTAAATAAGAAAGAAAACCTGCAGATTAGTCATAAAAATTTATATTGATACTACATTAGTTTTTAAATGTTTCTTTAAACGTATAACCTCTTTCAATCCAAAATCAGCTTAATCTTTTATTCCTTGAAAAGTTGAATTGGATGGTCAATAAGAAGAAGAAAAAAAGACTAACGAAAAATAATTCTTCCAAAACCCATATACCGGAAAAAAGTTTAAAAAACTCACCTGCTAAGGAGCAATACATATATCGTCAGCAAAGTGTAATAGATTAGCAAGTCTTTTTATACTATTAGATCAAATAATATGGAAGGAATAAAAATTGTGTTACATAATTCAAATAAGGAAAGAATTTATATAAAGAAAATCATAGTTGATTTTGAATTCCTAAATAATAGATTTTCTATATAGTTTAAATAAGGAAAGATTAATAATTAACATTTTAGTTGATTTTAAACTAATAATTAACTGGCAAATTTATCCAATGTGAAAGTTATTTTTAATGGACAAAACAAGCGAACGGCATTTTGCTAAGGCCTCCGTGTTTTTATTATAAATATAAATATAAATAGATAATTGGAAACTATTTGATTACCTCTTGAAAAAGACATTTCTCTTTTGTTTAACTTAGACTTAGATTTTAAGAATTGAAGACAATTTGGTTATTTCTTAAAATAGTTTTTTTTCTCATTTATTTATCGTAAGATTTTAGGAATGTATTTTTCACTTTCTTTTATTTATGTTACAAAATTTAGGAATGTTATATTTTTCTTTTTAACACTTACATCAATTATTTTTACTCTTCATAAGGTTATGTAGTTATAATTAGTTTATTCTCGATGGTTTTTACCATGGTTCAAGCCGGATATCTTCTACCGGTGCGCGGAGCATACTGTATATTATGAACTCCTCCTAAATGGGAGCAAATAGAAGATTTCTAACTGCCGGAAGGTAATTTTCCTATAGCCCAGAAATTTTAATGAGATTTTGTATTTACAACATGATGGCATAATAGACGTGGTATGCTGTGCATGGTTAATATTTTCATGTACAAGGTGGCTGTTCATTCTTGAAGAAAAGGTCATGAATTCTGGATAGAATAGTCAGTTTTAGATATGTAGATTGAATGTTATAACTGTTCGGTAAGGTCTGAGAAAGGTTCACCTTATATTCTGATTAACAGATGTCTATTGGTATTACAACACTCACTTAGTTGATCGACTACCGACATTTCAATTTTGTTATGTATTGTAGAAAATAATTATCTGGGGGTGATCGTACTTAGGGATGTGTCAGTCATTTGGGTGCTGAGGTTATGATCAGTTACGGTGATTTATGTGATCTATGAATTTGGAGACGGGGAATTCTCAAAATATACAATTTTGGGATTGTGGCATGTTGAGGAGAGTATTTTATCTAACTCATTAGATGCACTAGTCGAGCTAATTGATGGTGATAACTATACGTTGTAAGCGCGAATATATGTGAGGTTTGAACCTGTGTGCAAGCACCGAGCCAATATTCATGCTCGGGAGATGTGTAGGCTATGATATGCCTAGAGTGGGATATTGAACTTAAAGGTATAATGTTTCTCTTATTCGTAACTCTGTTAAGAACTATCTGGACTATATTTGATATTTCTAAGATGCTAAATTCTAGAACAAACTTGGCAATTACTAATTCTGTGTTAACTTGCTGATTTGAGCTATGACAACACAGTTTGCTCATGCCTACGTTATAGAGTGTTATTTATGCCAGTCCAGGAGCATGAGAATCTTGTTTCAGTTAGCATATACATGTGTACTTGTTGGATTGCTTATATATGATATGCTTGGACTGGAGGTCTTTGACCGTGTCAAGTGGATTATGTTGTTGGAAACTAAGTTGCTCGTGAAGTTGATGTCAATGTGAGCTATAGAAGGGCCGGTTATTATTATTCTATTCATATATCTTGGTTCCACTGTGATTGACGAGCTCATAGCATATCGTTGGGGTGGTAATTATGGAACTTGCAAAGCCCTCTTCGTTGAGGTATTTTCCTTTTTGGGGTAACCGGATGGTGCAATAGTGAGGTTTACTGGTATGGAATTGTATTATGTACTTCTCCGTGGGCATGATGATTTACTTGTGGTACTAGACATCAAATTGCGCTTGGTTGATGATTTTGAGCATGGTGACTAGGGGTGTCTCAGGTGAACTAGTGTCTGAATACCTCGCGGTTAGATTTGGGTGTTTTGTTTCTATGATGTGAGACACGTTCTTAGCCTTGTATTGTGGTGGTACTACTGAGCTTGTGGTACAGCTCTTTCACTTGAGTCATTTTCATGAATTTAGTATACTCGGACTGTTACTTATTGGCGCGTGTACTGTGCGAGTTGTGGCTTAGACCTGTATTGATGTGTCATGTCACCAGAGTAGTGTGTTGGATTAGAAGAGATTAGAGGGATCATTAATGAATACAAACGGATTCGATTTCGGTATGTTGGAAGGATAATATCGAGCTTCGACTCAGAAATTTGATGTAGCATTTGCCAAAGGAGAAATGACTTCATGAATGGTTGGTATGGGAAATGGTATGGCTTACCGCGTGATTTAGTCATCATTGGCAGCATATGAAAGTGTGAGATGAGACTTTATTTGATATGAGTTTTTCTATCGGTATTCGGTGTTGTGTATATCTTTTGTGATTAGAAGTTATCACTACAAGCATTTGAATTATGTGGCCTATCATGTAATAGCACCTGAGGTTGCAGGTGTGGGTTATTACAGCTTGTTCGGGCTTATTCACAGTATAAATGTGGGATTCTGATCATATGAAAGATTTCAAAAGTGGAAACGTGGTCCTATGGCGTGTAGGATAAATTGGATTGCAAAATTTCTATTACAATGTGTTGTCGGACCTATATGAGATAGGGTGACGTAGGATCACCCTCGGGTATATGCGTGGCGAGGTTACTAAGCGATTGTTTGGATTTTGGGGACAACTCTGGGCACGTTCGAGGACGAATATTTATTTAAGTTGGGGAGGATGTGGCGACCCAACCCGTCGTCTCGTGAGTTACCGCCCCGTTCTTCTCATTTTTTGTTTCTACATGCTTCGTTATCCGTGTCATATGTAATCGAGTTGATTTGGAGTGATTTTGATAAGAAATGAGACACTCAGTCTTTTTAAGGAAGGCTTAGTTTGGAAAAGTCAACCGGGAGTTGACTTATGTGTTAGAGGGCTCGGATGTGAATTCCAATAGTTCGATTAGCTCCGGGAGATGATTTGTGACTTAGGAGTGTGATCGGAAGTGGTTTTAGAGGTCCGATGTAGAATTAGGCTTGAATTGGCGAAGTTAGTATTTTGGCGATTTCCGGTTAATAGGTGAGATTTTGATCTGGGAATCGGAATAGAATTCCGAGAGTTGATGTAGCTTCATTAGGTGATTTGGGATGTGTGTGCAAAATTTCAGGTCATTCAGACGTGGTTTTGTCGGGTTTTTGATCGAATGCATGTTTTAAAAGTTTTAAAAGAACTTAGGCTTGAATTCGATGTAATTTGATGATTTTGGCGTTAGTTGAGGTGTTTTGACGATTAGAGCAAGTTTGGATAATGTTTTAAGACATGTTGGTGCTTTTAGTTGAGGTCCCGGGGGCCTCGGGTGTATTCGGAAGGTTAACGATCGATTTAGGCACGAAAAATAAAGCTGCTGCATTTTTTTCACAGCACTGTGAGCAGTCGTTTTGAACAGTGCCCATGAAAAGTACCCGTAAAAGTACCCAGTAACGGTACCCGTGAATAGTACCATGAACAGTACCCCGGGTGAACAGTAACACGGGGTGAAAAGTACACCGAAAATTTTTGGGCAGAATGTAAAATTTCTGAAAATGGGACTTCTTCCCATTTTCCATTTCTACCAATTTGGAGCTCGGATAAGGCGATTCTTCGGGAGATTTTTGGAGAGAACAACGGTGTAAGTATTCTTAACTCAATTTTGGTTGTATAACTTGAATCTATCACTAGTTTTGGCATTTAATCCGCGAATTTTGTTGGAAAAGTATAGAAAACCCTCTTGGATAGAATCATGGATTTGAGGGTCAAAATGTTATGGGAATTGGATAATTTTTGTATGGTTAGACTCGTGGCAAGATAAGGAATCCGATGATGTTAATTTTTTGATTTTTCGAGAAGTGGGCCTGGGGCTCGGGTTTTGTCAAATTCGTGAATTTTGATGTTTTTCAGTTATTTTCGATTGGGTATTGTTCCTATAGCATAATGTGACACACTCGTTGTGGTTTTGGATAGATTCGACGCACGTGGAGGCCAATTCGAGGGACAAAGGTGTTGCGAGTTAAAGAAATAGCCGGTTCGAGGTGAGTAATGATTTTAAATGATGTCCCGAGAGTTTGAAACCCCGGATTTGCACAACATAGTGCTATGTTGAGATGAAACACGCGCTGTATGACGAGCGCGGGGTCACTTACTAATGGGGATTGCGACTTGGTCCATCCCGGTTGATATTTTACCGCGTATTTGATAAAGACTTGTTAGGTTTTCACCATGACTTGGGCTTATTTCCATACTTGGACTTCGTGCCGACTATTTGAAATCCTTTGTGAAATTTCCATCACTGTTTTTCTCACTATTTGAAATGTTACTTGAACTTAGTCCAATTGAATTACACTATTTCATGAACTCAGCTATACTTTTACTCAACTTGAGATTTAAAGGATATTTGAACTGATATTTGAGCTGAGCACTATTGTTTTACTGTTGCCCAAGAGGCTTAAGATTATTTTCTGGACTGATTGAGGCCGAGGGCCATATGTGAGGATATGTCGAGTGTGATGTGAGAAGGCTTTAAGGCCTTATGTTGATATGACAGGCTTTAAGGCCTTATGTGATATAGCGCTTGGTCTGTAGGAGCCCCTCTGGAGTCTGCACCCCCACAGTGAACGCGGGTACCCAGGTGAGTTGGGAGTGAGCCCGAGAGGATGATGTTGTACTATGTGAGTTGGGAGTGAGCCCGTAGGGCTGATACTGTACTGAGTGTTTGATATTGAGCCCGAGGGGCAGGTTTCTGGTTATTTCTTACTTATTGAAATTATTTGTCTTAACTGTTTTGAAATAGATTTATCTGATACTTCACGGTTTTATTGTATAATTGATTTTACTGATTGAGATAGCGTTATTTATGCCTTTGTGAGATTTCATGCTTTCAGTCATTATTTATTTTTATTACTCATTGGGTTGGAGTACTCACATTACTCCCAGCACCTCGTGTGCAGATGCATGTATTTGTTCACCGGTAGCGGGTTTTGAGCTGATTGAAGATTTTGCTATCGTAGCTGAGCAAGGTGACCGCCAGCGTTCGCGGCACCGGACTTCTTCCTTTGATTCTAAATTCTATTCTATATATTACTGGCCTTGTAGTTGTATTTAATAGACTCTGTAGTAGCTCATGACTTGTGACACCCCGATTTCGGGCTGAGTCGGGATGGTTTCCCTGTTTTATCATATTTATTTCGCACTTATGATTATATTATCCATGTTTTAGATTTATTCATGCTAAGTAACTGTTAAAAGAGGTATTGTTGTTTCTGTTGGCTGGCCTTGTCTTCACGAGAGGTGCCATCACAACCGGGTTTGGTAATTGGGTCGTGACAAGGTTCAACCCTTTAATTGGAACTATCAATCTCTTGAGTTCATCCTGAATTCTTGATAGCCTTGTTTTCCTAGAGTAAGTCTTTCTTTCTCAAGAAGAGACCAAGTCAAATAGGTTTGAACTAATGTTTGCAACTATTAATTCTACAATTAAAAGCAAGAAGAAGGCTAAATAATAAACAACCAACTATAAACAAGCCCTAAATCAAACACCCATTAGATACCCACACTAGAGTTGAGTTACAACCCTAGCTAGAAATTTAGCTACTCATAGTGCGTGATGAAGAAATTAAAGAAGAAAATATGATTAAACTCATATTGAATGATAAATAGATGAAAATCCAAAGTGAAATCAACAAGATATGATAAAGTTTCCCTAAATAGTAAAAAAAATGGCTACAAACTTTCAAGTATTCAAAACTTAACCTAATTTCGTGAAAGAAGTCTATTTAGACATAGCTGGAAATTTCGGACAAAATTTCCTTTTCGGAGGTTCTGCGGCCACACAATTCCATGTGTGATCTGCACTTCTTCTTCAATCTTGGCAGAAGCTTGGTCTGCGGTTGCATAATTCTAGGATGCAGCCGCGTCTGGAGTATTCTACGGTCCGTACTTTTCCTGGTGCGGTCGCACAGGCCCTTTCTGCCTACCGCACAAATCTGAGTGCGGGCATATGACTTACTTCTGCGGCTATACAATAATTGTGCGGCGCATATCCTTGATGCTTGGACTGGGACTTCTCAGAACTTGAACTCTATCATAGCTTTTGCAGCCGCACAATAATTGTGTGCTCCGCACGTTGCTCTTGGACTCTATTGGATTTCCTTTGCATTCTGCAGTACGCATGTTAGCCTTTTGCCTGATTTTTTTCCTTGAGTTTACATTACTCCCTTTTAAGTTGGATTTCATATTTGTGGCTCATTTTCCAATACTCCTGCATTTAAGCACATTTCATCAGTTTTCAGGAATACCTTTAAATATTTTTGCACTAAAACGAAGTCAAAAGGTGTACATAAGTAGTCAAAATCCCCACTTATCAACTCCCCCAAACTTAAGCTTTTGCTTGTCCTCAAGCAAATAAGGTAATTTCCTCCTCCACAAGAAAAGAGCTATTCTAGCTAAGCTAGGTGAATCAAACACACATCAATTTGGACCAACAACTACCCACAACACTATGAATTATTAACAAGGCAATGATTTGAAGTTTTAAACACAAATAATTCTAATGTGACACTAGAGCATCAAGAATTGACTTTATTCATTAAGGAAGCTCGCTCTTCCATGTAGGTCATTGTGGATCCGAAACTCCTTCTCCTTTATTCTCCGCTAGCATATCTCACTTAAGAATGTAGCAGTCAATTTAAGGGTTTGTGAGAAGTTCGTTCATCTTTCTCAAAAGAATGTCACAAGTACAGCTCTAAGTACCATATGTTTTCCCCTCATGTAAATCACCACTAATGTAAATTCACTCGGCTTAAAATCACGTAGGGATTTTTTCGGAATGTAATGAAAGCTTTTTGGACTACGGTAGTATAAGTTAGAATAGAACGGGTTCTTCTCTCCTTAAGCACTCATCTCTTTTTGGCTCATGTGTTATACCGACACTTTGAGTCATTTTCTTCTTCCTTAGGGGAACTAGAGAGACTTAACAACACTTTTTCTTGGTCATGATAATCATTTTATCCTTCTTTGTTTTCTCCATGCCTTTCATCATTGCTTTTCTTTGAACCCCTTCAACTCTTCACTTTATTCACTTTCTTTTTGTATTTTTTATTTATTTTTCTTTGTATTATTTTCTTCTTCTTTTTTCTCTTTTTGTACCTTTATACCACTTTCAAACTTATAGTCTCTCCTCCAAACTTATATTTTAGCCAATTGTTTCTCAAAAATGTTAAGGAAAACTCATGTGCCAAGAGAGGGTCACTACAAAACGGGTAAAATTTTGTAACATGGTTATCAAATAAAAAAGGATTTTAGGCTCAAAAGGGTTGACTAGGGATAACAACATTGAAGATCTATGAAAATTTTTAAATTGGGTCAAGGAGAGCCTACAATCACTTCTCAAGCCAAGCAAAACTTAGAATTTCACCTATAAATACATTCGGGGCAAGTTCTAGACTATTAGCACGGGTACTTGTACTTGCAACAAAATATCTCACCTCTCTCACAGATGGATTGTTAAAGAGAATATAGTCGAGGTCCCACAACAACCATATTCAAGATTGAAGATCACAAGTGGCTTAACTAAACCACTCAATGATTGCATAAGTTAACACAAAAATTACCTTTGGAAAGAACCGTGTCATTAAAAAAACCAAAGGCTTATTAATACCTTAAACATAAAAAAAGAAGCTATCAAATCAAAAAGAATCTATCAAAGTAAATAAGGAGCTATTAGGTTAAACATTGACTACTAAGAAAATAAAATAAAGAGGTTATGAAATAAACTATTGATAGCATAAATAAATATACAAACTAAGAAAGGGAAAGCGAATATATACATCAATAGAGATAAAGAATAATATGTACATAAATAAAAAGGAAAAAAAATGTTATCATGTTATTACATGACAAATGTTCAAAATCAAAGTAAACCCCCCCCCCCCCGCCCCAGATAAGAATAAGCACTATCCCCAATGCTTAATAAAATAAAATCAAGGAAGGGAAAGAGTATAGAAGACCCGCTTTATGGTCTCAGAGTCCATAGCAGCATCACCACCTTCAGGCTCTTCCAACTGTATCTCATCATCCTCTACTCGAGAAGTAGCCGGGTTGGTGAACATCTGTAACATTGCTTCAGCAGTGTGGGCTGCGAGGTTTAGATCCTTAAACTGGCCAGCCAGTGCCTCTGGTATCTCTGGTGCTGCTGGGTCTGCTGGTGCTGCTAGGTCTGCTGGTGCTGCTAGAGTTGACTCCATCAGTAGATCAAGTGGAAGATCCCCAGCTGCTACTATCTTGCTCACCTCTCATTCCAACTTGTCAAATGCTTTCTTTGAGGCTTGGGATTTCCTCATCTTCTTCACATGTTTCCCTAGCTCCTTAATTTCTCCCCCATGTGCCACCAAAGTGTCCATAATAGTCTTCTGGTTCTCTAGAATCTTCTTCAAAGTCTCCTCCACTATCAGAGAAATATGGGGTGCTGAGGTAGAAGACTGTGTTGCAACAACATTGAATAAGTCAGACATCTTTGCAGTAGCTATCTGCATCTAATTATTGAGACTCGTGTATGTTTGGGAGACTCGCAGCGTAGTGAGTGGATAAGTGGAGGAGGAAGGCACTGACATTGATGCCGATGGCGCTGAAGATGGAGGTGGTAGCATGACAACTGTCATGGTAGAAGGCCCGGCTACTGTGGAAGGTATGTAAGATATAGAAGGCATCGCAGTTGACTTTGTAACTACCACAAAAGGCTCATCAAACTGGCCTATGGTAGTAGTTGGCTGACCCTTGTTCTTCAGGTTCCTTGGATCCTTCAGAGAGTACCAGGAGAAGGATTGTTTCGCTCGAATATTTGTGTCAAAGCTCCTTGATTCAACTCCCGCGTCCGTAAGATATTTTGTAATGATGTTTGGAATCGGGTAGGAAATCTCACCCTGCCTGACAACCACCGACATGATGGCCGACATGATGGCACCCACATTGATTGGGTACCCGGCCATGATAGATGCAACTAGGACTGCCTGGGGGATTGGAAGGTTGTTCTCATTCCATCTAGGGTCTATGTGGCTGCACACAAATGTTTGCCACCCTTTTGCCTCAAAGTTAAGGGTGGTGCACTAAATGGGCACCCCTGCTGTGATCCATAGTGGTGGTGGTCCTGGAGCTGCTAAGATCTCAGCTAACCAAGGCGAACTGCATCACCCATTGCAAATTTCTCCAAGTATTTTATCGGCTCCACATCCTCGAGCCCCAAATAAGTATTGAGTGAGTCCTGTGAGCACGTGATTTTTGCCTTAAGCAAATTATTCCCAAAAATTTCAAATAAAATGATTTTACAGTTTTTGTGAATTTTGTTGAATTTTTGTGTTAGTTGTTGCATTTTTATTTGTGCATGATAATTTATATGAAAATACAAAAGTATGCATTTGCATTTAGGAATTTAATTTTATATTTTAGTATTAATTAATATTAATTTATTTTAGAACAAAATAGGAGGAAAATAGTAAAATAACATTCTTTGGAATTTTTAGTTTAAATTTGTATTAGGTTGCATTTAAATTAGGAATTACTATAATTGGAAAATAGAAAATATAATTGTTAGAGTCAATTTGTTTTTGGTTTTTAGCATTTTTATAAAATCAGAAAAAATAAAAATACAAAAAAAAAATACACAATAAAAGAGTAAAAGAAAATAATTGGAAGGAAGAAAACAAAAAGAAAATAAAACAAAGGGGCTGCTCAGCATTGGGCCATTCGAATTAAATACACGCCCAGCCCAAATAGACCCCAAAATTTGTATCATTTTCCAAGCCCAAATGATCCCCCCAACCCAGCCTGCCTCTTCATTAAACAAAACGACGCCGTTTGGCGTCGTTTGATCTGAGCCGTTCAATCTTTTTAATCCAACGGCTCGGATTCGATCTAAGTAAATAAATAAAAATAGCTGAATATTCTATGACCTTAAAGACCAATCTATCTTCCTCGTATTCACTGTCTCTGCCGGCTCCGCCTCACACCGCCGTCGGAAATCGCCTCACGGCGGCGGCCGATGTCCAACGAGCCTGAAACTTACACCATCCCTTCTTCTTCACACCCCCTTTCCATATCCAGCCACAATTTCTTCCGAATCCTTACCAAACACCCCAAAACTTACAAACCACCGTGCACGGCGCCGCCACCCCTCCTAACGGCTCCAAACTTACACCCTTAGCTCACCTCCTTCCCCTCTCTACAAATATGCATTCACCTTCCCTCGAATCAGGCTCTACCCCTTTGAATATCAATTTTAAATTTCTGGAAAAAACACTAGTTCGTCGGAACATCCCCAAAATCACATCACACAATCCTCTCACTCTCCTCATGAAGAATATACCATCAATGACGTTTAAATATTGATAGATTTATTCCAACTTTAATCCATAACAGTAAGTCTTTTTTTTAATATGTTTCTCTTTTCTTCTTCTTGCATGATTTCTAATTCGATTTTATGACTGTTTTGTTTAATGAATGTATGTTGTAGTTAACTTTTGTTTTGATTTTTATCACCTCTGTTTTGATTTTGTTTTAATTTGGGGATACAATTTTGTTTGTTTGTTTAGTCCGTTTAAGATCCTAATTTGTTTTGATTCATGGTTTTAGTTTGATTATTAGTTGAATACTTTGTTAACCTGTTTAGTTGATCTTGTTTTGGCATTATTTGAATTTTAGTATTTTGAATTAATTAATAACCCATTTTCTTTGATAATTAGTTAGTGATAGTTAGTTTAGTTCAGTAATTGTATCAATAATTCTTTAGTTCGCTGTTTGGTTTTCAATTCATTAGTAGGATTAGCTTAATTAGTTAGTGTTGATTAGCTTAATTGATTTGGTTATAGCTGATAATGGTAATTTGGTAAATGGAGACCAAGATCAAGGGTTAATAGGTTCAGGGATTTTGTTTGGTTTTGGGTAGTAATTTCAGGGGGTTTAAAGGGTATTTTAGGCATGGGAAAAAGGTAGTTTTATTAGAATTAGTAATTTTAGAAATCAGGCAAGGGTAGTTTAGGAATTTTAAGGGTAGAAAAATCAGAATAGAACCCCCTAGGACTTTCTAGAAAGGGTTTTAAATTGAAATTCACGAAAATAGGTGTAGTTACTTGTAGCACAAGCAAAGAATAAAGGGGTGAAATAAGAAATAATTGAGGGACTAATGTGTAAAAGTAAACATCTGAAATTCCCTCATGTTGTGTCTATAAAAAGTCATTAGAATGCCTTGTTAGAGAAGTTTTCAGCCTCCAAAAATTCCCCCCAAAAAGATCTCTCTAATTTCAGATCTGAATTTGAAATTCAAACACTCAAAAATCCAAAAACAATAGAAAAATCAGTAGAAAAACCAAAAATACTCCCGGTTTCATTAAAGTTCAGCTTAATTTTAGCTTATAATATTCTAATTTTGCTGTTGGAGGTTCAGTTCATTTGTTGAATTATTTTCGAGTGAATTGAGGTTCATACAAGCTGATTTTGGTCAAGTTTTGGTCTATTCAAGCTGATGTTGATTGGTTTTGTGTTTAACTTGGTGGAAACTTCTTCTGGTTGATTTGATATCATCCCTGGGTTAAAATTTGCTGCTGTGATTTGTTACTTGCCCTGTTAACTGCTCAATCTGCTGCTGACCTTCATTTCCTCTCTGTGATTCAATTTTCAGGTACATTTATGATCCCTAATGGCATGAAGTTCATTCAATGTATATGGCTCTTTGTGAAATCCAAATGAAACAACATTTCAACCGTGCAAATCTGTCCTGTTTCCTTTACTAGTTCACATATAAATGTAGTTTTGTTTAAATGAATATGTATTGGTGTTGGATAGGAATAGAATGTATAATTAGTACTGTTTTGGACTGTTAAAACTATTTTAATAGGGACTGTTTAGCTAATATTGCTGTTGTTGCTTAAACTTGTAAGAAATTTGTTGCTGAATATCACTTTAATTTAGCTACATAGTTTAGTTAGATGTATTTGATTTTATATAGTTGAATATTGAAGTTGTATGTAAATTTGAAACTTCATTTAGGAACTGTTAATCTAGATATGGTTTAGTTAGTTTAGTTTGTGGTTTTAACGTATAGCACTAGGAAAATACTATGAGTCTATGTCTGGGTTCGAATTCCAGTTCTGAAATATAGAATTTACATAATCCATGTCAGTTTGAATGTGTTTGTTTAAATATTAATTAGCAACAGGTTATTATAGATTGAACTTTAGTTTAAACCAAATGAGCATGCACCTCTTTACGATTATCAGGAAATTACTTGTATTTTCGAACTTGTAGAACAGGTCTGATGATTGTTAACAAAAATGATATTTTTTAAAAGTCACTATTAAATATGCGAGATAGATATAATGAGTCAGATAAAATAAGTAAAAAAATAATAATAAATAATCGCCTGATTTAATGATATAATTGTAAAATTTTCTAACATATAAAATGCATCTAAGCATGATCCAATGCTACCTAATAAGCTGAACTGGACAGTCCATTTGGGCACGTTTTCGTTAGATGCAGCCCATATCTGGGTAGCCCAATGTCAAAATGTAGGCTTTAAAGCCTTAATGAACGACTGATGTTCTGCTCATATATTTCGTACACATTTGGACCTAGGCAATGACCTGAGATTGGCCAATCTTTAATGAATGTTTGAATACAATTGCTCTTATGGTTTGCTTTCATGCAATAATAAATTTATTAGGAATATAGGAAATTAATTCATAAATATAAATTTTGGTTTTGAATTAGGTAGCGGGTTCAAGCTAAAAGGTTTTACCCTTTTGTTTGAATTCGGACTTGAATTCGAGGCTCGAATTTATATTTGTGAATTAATTAACCTTTTAAAGACAAATAATAAAAATAGAAAATTTTAGCTTGCTTTAGGATGTCCTTTTAATAATAAAAATAAGACGAGCCTCGCCGAACAAAAAATACAAATTGCGGGGCCCTCATTAATTACTTAATAAAAATACTTAGAAATTCGGGACGGGCCGTTTAGCAAATTTTACGGCCTTCCCAAAAGATAACAATACGTTAGTCTTTTAGACGCGATTTTAATAAAATTACATTCCTAAATTCGGGTGTGCATTTCATGCGACCCAAATCCAAATCCGAAAATGTTGAATAAGAATGTGTCGAGGATCCGGGTGCATTTCATGTGACGTGATCCAAAAATACGTTCTTAAACAGCGTTCACTTTCTTAAAAAAAAAATAATAATGGATAAAAAGCGAAAAATAACTTTAAAAATTGCACTATAGGTTTAACATGTATTAAAATCAAAACTTAGCCAAATATAACAGTTGAGTGACCGTGCTAGAACCACGGAACTCGGGAGTGCCTAACCCCTTCTCCCGGTTAACAGAATTCCTTACCCGGATTTCTGGTTCACGACTGTTAAACAGAGTCAAACCCTTTCCTCGATTCGGGATTCAAACCGGTGACTTGGGACACCATAAATCTCCCAAGTGGCGACTCTGAATTTCTTAATAAACGAATCCCGTTTCGACTGTCCTTTAATTGAAAAAACTTTCTTTTTATTTTTATTATTATATCCTTCACGGGGTGTAGTAGCGAAAAAGGGAGGTGTGACAGCTCTGGCGACTTTGCTGGGGACAAGAACCCAGAATTTCGGTTCAGGGTTCAAGAATTCGAGCTTAGTTAAATTGTTGTATTTGGATTTATTTGATTTTGCTACATGTTCCATGCCTTATGAGCTAAATGTTTTACCGCTTTAATATTTGTTGAAATTGTATATAAACTGTCGTGAATCTCTTCCTCTTTTCGAGTCTTCTACATCATAGAGAAGGGTGCACTTCGTGTAGCTTCTCTTCTGTTAGAGTCTTTTTCCCAATTTAGAACGAGGTTTGGATAAGTTGCAAAGCTGGAGGAGCTTCTGTATCCCTGGTACGCTACCTCCCCCTCGGCCCAAGTTGTCCGCTCGGATAAGCCAGGTCTAGACCAATAAACCTAGGGTTTAAAC